>JAYKNF010000051.1:0-144974 GCA_036172665.1 Prosopocoilus inquinatus
TGAACGAAACAACACGCATTAGCGTTGTTCCTGTGATGTATCTAATCGATCCTTACTCATCTATCATGTTATTTGGCGTTTCGATGGACTCCAGTAACTTAGATGTGAGATACGAAGTTCTCGGACCCAGCTGAAGCTAGAAATAGTTTTAAACGAAACAACACGCATTAGCGTTGTTCCTGTGCTGTATCTAATCGATCCTTACTTATCTATCATGTTATTTGACATTTCGATGGACTCCAGTAACTCTGATGTGAGATACGACGTTTTCGGACGCAGCAGCAGCTGGAAATAGTTTTAAACGAAACAACACATATTAGCGTTGTTCCTTTAATGTATCTAATCGATCCTTACTCATCTATCATGTTATTTGATGTTTGGACGGACTCCAGTAACTCTGATGTGAGATACAAAGTTATCGGACGCAGCAGAAGCTGGAAATAGTTTTGAACGAAACAACACGTATTAGCGTTGTTCCTGTGATGTATCTAAACGATCCTTACTTATCTAACATGTTATTTGACGTTTGGATGGACTCCAGTAAGTCTGATGTGAGATACAAAGTTTTTGGACGCAGCAGGAGCTGGAAATAGTTTTAAACGAAACAACACGTATTAGCATTGTTCCTGTGCTGTATCTAATCGATACTTACTTATCTATCATGTTATTTGACGTTACGATGGACTCCAGTAACTCTGATGTGAGATACGAAGTTTTCGGACGCAGCAGAAGCTGGAAATAGTTTTAAACGAAACAACACGTATTAGCGTTGTTCCTGTGATGTATCTAATCGATCCTTACTCATCTATCATGTTATTTGACGTTTGGATGGACTCCAGTAACTCTGATGTGAGATACAAAGTTTTTGGACGCAGCAGAAGCTGGAAATAGTTTTGAACGAAACAACACGTATTAACGTTGTTCCTGTGATGTATCTAATCGATCCTTACTTAGCTGCTATGTTATTTGACGTTTCGATAGACTCCAGTAACTCTAATGTGAGATACGAAATTTTCGGACGCAGCAGCAGCTGGAAATAGTTTGAAACGAAACAACACATATTAGCGTTGTTCCTGTGATGTATCTAATCGATCCTTACTCATCTATCATGTTATTTGACGTTTGGACGGGCTCCAGTAACTCTGATGAGAGATACAAAGTTCTCGGACGCGGTAGAAGCTGGAAATAATTTTGAACGAAACAACACGTATTAGCGTTGTTCCTGTGATGTATCTAAACGATCCTTACTTATCTAACATGTTATTTGGCGTTACGATGGACTCCAGTAACTTAGATGTGAGATACGAAGTTCTCGGACGCAGCTGAAGCTAGAAATAGTTTTAAACGAAACAACACGCATTAGCGTTGTTCCTGTGCTGTATCTAATCGATCATTGCTTATCTATCATGTTATTTGACGTTTCGATGGACTCCAGTAACTCTGATGTGAGATACGACATTTTCGGACGCAGCAGAAGCTGGAAATAGTTTTAAACAAAGCAAGACGTATTAGCGTTGTTCCTGTGATATATCTAATCGATCCTTACTCATCTATCATGTTATTTGACGTTTGGACGGACTCCAGTAACCCTGATGTGAGATACATAGTTATCGGACGGAGCAGAAGCTGGAAATAGTTTTGAACGAAACAACACGTATTAGAGTTGTTCCTGTGCTGTATCTAATCGATCCATACTCATCTATCATGCTATTTGACGTTTCGATGGACTCCAGTAACTCTGATGTGAGATACGACGTTTTCGGACGCAGCAGAAGCTGGAAATAGTTTTAAACGAAACAACACGTATTAGCGTTGTTCCTGTGATGTATCTAATCTTCCTTACTCATCTATCATGTTATTTGACGTTTGGATGGACTCCAGTAACTCTGATGAGAGACACAAAGATTTCGGACGCAGCAGAAGCTTTAAATAGTTTTGAACGAAACAACACGTATTAGCGTTGTTCCTGTGATGTATCTAAACGATCCTTACTTATCTAACATGTTATTTGACGTTTGGATGGACTCCAGTAAGTCTGAGGTGAGGTACAATGTTTTGGGACGCAGCAGGAGGTGGAAATAGTTTTAAACGAAACAACACGTATTAGCGTTGTTCCTGTGCTGTATCTAATCGATCCTTACTTATCTATCATGTTATTTGACGTTTCGATGGACTAAAGTAACTTAGATGTGAGATACGAAGTTCTCGGACGCAGCTGAAGCTAGAAATAGTTTTAAACGAAACAACACGCATTAGCGTTGTTCCTGTGATGTATCTAATCGATCCTTACTTATCTATCATGTTATTTGACGTTTGGATGGACTCCAGTAACCCTGACGTGAGATACGAAGTTCTCGGACGCAGCAGAAGCTGGAAATAGTTTTAAACGAAACAACACGCATTAGCGTTGTTCCTGTGATGTATCTAATCGATCCTTACTCATCTATCATGTTATTTGACGTTTCGATGGACTCCAGTATCTCTAATGTGAGATACGAAATTTTCGGACGCAGCAGAAGCTGGAAATAGTTTTAAACGAAACAACACGCATTAGCGTTGTCACTGTGATGTATCTAATCGATCCCTACTCATCTATCATGTTATTTGGCGTCTTGATGGACTCCAGTAACTTAGATGTGAGATACGAAGTTCTCGGACCCAGCTGAAGCTAGAAATAGTTTTAAACGAAACAACACGCATTAGCGTTGTTCCTGTGCTGTATCTAATCGATCCTTACTTATCTATCATGTTATTTGACATTTCGATGGACTCCAGTAACTCTGATGTGAGATACGACGTTTTCGGACGCAGCGGCAGCTGGAAATAGTTTTAAACGAAACAACACGCATTAGCGTTGTTCCTGTGTAGTATCTAATCGATCCTTACTCATCTATCATGTTATTTGACGTTTGGATGGACTCCAGTAACTCTGATGTGAGATACAAAGATTTCGGACGCAGCAGAAGCTGGAAATAGTTTTGAACGAAACAACACGTATTAGCGTTGTTCCTGTGATGTATCTAAACGATCCTTACTTACCTAACATGTTATTTGGCGTCTTGATGGACTCCAGTAACTTAGATGTGAGATACGAAGTTCTCGGACCCAGCTGAAGCTAGAAATAGTTTTAAACGAAACAACACATATTAGCGTTGTTCCTGTAATGTATCTAATCGATCCTTACTTAACTATCATGTTATTTGACGTTTGGATGAACTCCAGTAACTCTGATGTGAGATACAAAGATTTCGGACGCAGCAGAAGCTGGAAATAGTTTTGAACGAAACAACACGTATTAGCGTTGTTCCTGTGATGTATCTAAACGATCCTTACTTACCTAACATGTTATTTGGCGTCTTGATGGACTCCAGTAACTTAGATGTGAGATACGAAGTTCTCGGACCCAGCTGAAGCTAGAAATAGTTTTAAACGAAACAACACATATTAGCGTTGTTCCTGTAATGTATCTAATCGATCCTTACTTAACTATCATGTTATTTGACGTTTGGACGGACTCCAGTAACTCTGATGTGAGATACAAAGTTATCGGACGCAGCAGAAGCTGGAAATAGTTTTGAACGAAACAACACGTATTAGCGTTGTTCCTGTGCTGTATCTAATCGATCCTTACTCATCTATCATGTTATTTGGCGTTTCGATGGACTCCAGTAACTTAGATGTGAGATACGAAGTTCTCGGACGCAGCTGAAGCTAGAAATAGTTTTAAACGAAACAACACGCATTAGCGTTGTTCCTGTGTAGTATCTAATCGATCCTTACTTATCTATCATGTTATTTGACATTTCGATGGACTCCAGTAACTCTGATGTGAGATACGACGTTTTCGGACGCAGCGGCAGCTGGAAATAGTTTTGAACGAAACAACACGTATTAGCGTTGTTCCTGTGCTGTATCTAATCGATCCTTACTCATCTATCATGTTATTTGGCGTTTCGATGGACTCCAGTAACTTAGATGTGAGATACGAAGTTCTCGGACGCAGCTGAAGCTAGAAATAGTTTTAAACGAAACAACACGCATTAGCGTTGTTCCTGTGTAGTATCTAATCGATCCTTACTTATCTATCATGTTATTTGACATTTCGATGGACTCCAGTAACTCTGATGTGAGATACGACGTTTTCGGACGCAGCGGCAGCTGGAAATAGTTTTAAACGAAACAACACGCATTAGCGTTGTTCCTGTGTAGTATCTAATCGATCCTTACTTATCTATCATGTTATTTGACATTTCGATGGACTCCAGTAACTCTGATGTGAGATACGAAGTTCTCGGTCGCAGCAGAAGCTGGAAATAGTTTTAAACGAAACAACACGCATTAACGTTGTTCCTGTGATGTATCTGATCGATCCTTACTCATCTATCATGTTATTTGACGTTTCGATGGACTCCAGTAACTCTAATGTGAGATACGAAATTTTCGGACGCAGCAGAAGCTGGAAATAGTTTTAAACGAAACAACACGCATTAGCGTTGTTCCTGTGATGTATCTAATCGATCCTTACTCATCTATCATGTTATTTTACGTTTGGATGGACTCCAGTAACTCTGATGTGAGATACAAAGTTATCGGACGCAGCAGAAGCTGTAAATAGTTTTGAACGAAACAACACGTATTAGCGTTGTTCCTGTGCTGTATCTAATCGATCCTTACTCATATATCATGTTATTTGGCGTTTCGATGGACTCCAGTAACTCTGATGTGAGATACGACGTTTTCGGACGCAGCAGAAGCTGGAAATAATTTTAAACGAAACAACACGCATTAGCGTTGTTCCTGTGATGTATCTAATCGATCCTTACTCATCTATCATGTTATTTGACATTTCGATGGACTCCAGTAACTCTGATGTGATATACAACGTTTTCGGACGCAGCAGCAGCTGGAAATAGTTTTAAACGAAACAACACATATTAGCGTTGTTCCTGTGATGTATCTAATCGATCCTTACTCATCTATCATGTTATTTGACGTTTGGACGGACTCCAGTAACCCTGATGTGAGATACAAAGTTATCGGACGCAGCAGAAGCTGGAAATAGTTTTGAACGAAACAACACGTATTAGCGTTGTTCCTGTGCTGTATCTAATCGATCCATACTTATCTATCATGTTATTTGACGTTTCGATGGACTCCAGTAACTCTGATGTGAGATACGACGTTTTCGGACGCAGCAGAAGCTGGAAATAGTTTTAAACGAAACAACACGTATTGGCGTTGTTCCTGTGATGTATCTAATCTTCCTTACTCATCTATCATGTTATTTGACGTTTGGATGGACTCCAGTAACTCTGATGAGAGACACAAAGATTTCGGACGCAGCAGAAGCTGGAAATAGTTTTGAACGAAACAACACGTATTAGCGTTGTTCCTGTGATGTATCTAAACGATCCTTACTTATCTAACATGTTATTTGACGTTTGGGGAGGACTGTTTCATGTGCTGCGGAGCAATGTTTATGTGCTGCGGAGGACTAATTTGTGTGACGCGGAGGACTGTTTCATGTGCTGCGGAGCAATGTTTATGTGCTGCGGAGGATTGATTTATGTGCTGCGGACGGCGTATTTATGTGCTGCGGAGGATTAATTTATGTGCTGCGGAGGACTGTTTTATGTGTTGCGGAGGATTAGTTTATGTGCTGCGGAGGACTATTTCATGTGCTGCGGAGGATTAATTTATGTGCTGCGGACGACGAATTTATGTGCTGCGGAGTACTGTTTTATGTGCTGCGGAGTAATAATTTATGTGCTGCGGAGCGAGTGGCGAGACGACGGCGGGTACCGA
This sequence comes from Prosopocoilus inquinatus, assembly GCA_036172665.1. Lineage (NCBI taxonomy): Eukaryota > Metazoa > Arthropoda > Insecta > Coleoptera > Lucanidae > Prosopocoilus > Prosopocoilus inquinatus. The sequence goes on from JAYKNF010000051.1 coordinate 5,806, forward strand.
TGCCCGAACGGCAGCTCGCTATTTCAGACGAGGGCGAATTTCGTGCAATGCGGACGGCTAATTTATGTGCTGCCGAGGTTCTAGCATCAGCTGCGTCCGAGAACTTCGTATCTCACATCAAAGTTACTGGAGTCCATCGAAACGCCAAATAACATGATAGATGAGTAAGGATCGATTAGATACATCACAGGAACAACGCTAATGCGTGTTGTTTCGTTTAAAACTATTTCCAGCTTCTGCTGCGTCCGAAAACGTCGTATCTCACATCAGAGCTACTGGAGTCCATCGAAACGCCAAATAACATGATATATGAGTAAGGATCGATTAGATACAGCACAGGAACAACGCTAATACGTGTTGTTTCGTTCAAAACTATTTACAGCTTCTGCTGCGTCCGATAACTTTGTATCTCACATCAGAGTTACTGGAGTCCGTCCAAATGTCAAATAATATGATAGATAAGCAAGGATCGATTAGATACATCACAGGAATAACGATAATACGTGTTGTTTCGTTTAAAACTATTCCCAGCTTCAGCTGCGTCCGAGAACTTTGTATCTCACATCAGACTTACTGGAGTCCATCCAAACGTTAAATAACATGTTAGATGAGTAAGGATCGATTAGATATATCACAGGAACAACGCTAATATGTGTTGTTTCGTTTAAAACTATTTCCAGCTTCTGCTGCGTCCGAAAACGTCGTATCTCACATCAGAGTTACTGGAGTCCATCGAAACGCCAAATAACATGATATATGAGTAAGGATCGATTAGATACAGCACAGGAACAACGCTAATACGTGTTGTTTCGTTCAAAACTATTTACAGCTTCTGCTGCGTCCGATAACTTTGTATCTCACATCAGAGTTACTGGAGTCCGTCCAAATGTCAAATAATATGATAGATGAGCAAGGATCGATTAGATACATCACAGGAATAACGATAATATGTGTTGTTTCGTTTAAAACTATTTCCAGCTGCTGCTGCGTCCGAAAACGTCGTATCTCACATCAGAGCTACTGGAGTCTATCGAAACGCCAAATAACATGATAGATGAGTAAGGATCGATTAGATACATCACAGGAACAACGCTAATACGTGTTGTTTCATTTAAAACTATTCCCAGCTTCAGGTGCGTCCGAGAACTTTGTATCTCACATCAGACTTACTGGAGTCCATCCAAACGTTAAATAACATGTTAGATAAGTAAGGATCGATTAGATGCATCACAGGAACAACGCTAATACGTGTTGTTTCATTTAAAACTATTCCCAGCTTCTGCTGCGTCCGAGAACTTCGTATCTCACGTCAGGGTTACTGGAGTCCATCCAAACGTCAAATAACATGATAGATAAGTAAGGATCGATTAGATGCATCACAGGAACAACGCTAATGCGTGTTGTTTCGTTTAAAACTATTTCTAGCTTCAGCTGCGTCCGAGAACTTCGTATCTCACATCAAAGTTACTGGAGTCCATCGAAACGCCAAATAACATGATAGATGAGTAAGGATCGATTAGATACATCACAGGAACAACGCTAATGCGTGTTGTTTCGTTTAAAACTATTTCCAGCTTCTGCTGCGTAAGAAAACGTCGTATCTCACATCAGAGCTACTGGAGTCCATCGAAACGCCAAATAACATGATATATGAGTAAAGATCGATTAGATACAGCACAGGAACAACGCTAATGCGTGTTGTTTCGTTTAAAACTATTTCCAGCTCCTGCTGCGTCCAAAAACTTTGTATCTCACATCAGACTTGCTGGAGTCCATCCAAACGTCAAATAACATGTTAGATAAGTAAGGATCGTTTAGATACATCACAGGAACAACGCTAATACGTGTTGCTTCGTTCAAAACTATTTCCAGTTTCTACTGCGTCCGAGAACTTTGTATCTCTCATCAGAGTTACTGGAGTCCGTCCGAACGTCAAATAACATGATAGATGAGTAAGGATCGATTAGATACATCACAGGAACAACGCTAATATGTGTTGTTTCGTTTGAAACTATTTCCAGCTGATGCTGCGTCCGAGAATTTCGTATCTCACTTTAGAGTTACTGGAGTCCATCGAAACGTCAAATAACATAGTAGATAAGTAAGGATCGATTAGATACATCACAGGAACAACGCTAATACGTGTTGTTTCGTTCAAAACTATTTCCAGCTTCTGCTGTGTCCAAAAACTTTGTATCACACATCAGAGTTACTGGAGTCCATCGAAACGTCAAATAACATGATAGATAAGTAAGGATCAATTAGATACAGCACAGGAACAACGCTAATACGTGTTGTTTCGTTTAAAACTATTTCCAGCTCCTGCTGCGTCCAAAAACTTTGTATCTCACATCAGACTTACTGGAGTCCATTCAAACGTCAAATAACATATTAGATAAGTAAGGATCGTTTAGATACATCACAGGAACAACGCTAATACATGTTGTTTCGTTCAAAACTATTTCCAGCTTCTACTGCGTCCGAGAACTTTGTATCTCTCATCAGAGTTACTGGAGTCCGTCCAAACGTCAAATAACATGATAGATGAGTAAGGATCGATTAGATACATCACAGGAACAACGCTAATGCGTGTTGTTTCGTTTAAAACTATTTCCAGCTTCTGCTGCGTCCGAAAATTTCGTTTCTCACATTAGAGTTACTGGAGTCCATCGAAACGTCAAATAACATGATAGATAAGTAAGGATCGATTAGATACAGCACAGGAACAACGCTAATTTGTGTTGTTTCGTTTAAAACTATTTCCAGCTTCTGCTGCGTCCGAAAACGTCGTATCTCACATCAGAGCTACTGGAGTCCATTGAAACGCCAAGTAACATGATATATGAGTAAGGATCGATTAGATACAGCACAGGAACAACGCTAATACGTGTTGTTTCGTTTAAAACTATTTCCAGCTCCTGCTGCGTCCAAAAACTTTGTATCTCACATCAGACTTACTGGAGTCCATCCAAACGTCAAATAACATGATAGATGAGTAAGGATCGATTAGATACATCACAGGAACAACGCTAATACGTGTTGCTTCGTTCAAAACTATTTCCAGTTTCTACTGCGTCCGAGAACTTTGTATCTCTCATCAGAGTTACTGGAGTCCGTCCGAACGTCAAATAACATGATAGATGAGTAAGGATCGATTAGATACATCACAGGAACAACGCTAATATGTGTTGTTTCGTTTAAAACTATTTCCAGCTGCTGCTGCGTTCGAGAATTTCGTATCTCACTTTAGAGTTACTGGAGTCCATCGAAACGTCAAATAACATAGTAGATAAGTAAGGATCGATTAGATACATCACACGAACAACGCTAATAGGTGTTGTTTCGTTCAAAACTATTTCCAGCTTCTGCTGCGTCCAAAAACTTTGTATCTCACATCAGAGTTACTGGAGTCCATCCAAACGTCAAATAACATGATAGATGAGTAAGGATCGATTAGATACATCACAGGAACAATGCTAATACGTGTTGTTTCGTTTAAAACTATTTCCAGCTTCTGCTGCGTCCGAAAACGTCGTATCTCACATTAGAGTTACTGGAGTCCATCGAAACGTCAAATAACATAGTAGCTAAGTAAGGATCGATTAGATACATCACAGGAACAACGCTAATGCGTGTTGTTTCGTTTAAAACTATTTCCAGCTTCTGCTGCGTCCGAAAACGTCGTATCTCACATCAGAGCTACTGGAGTCCATCGAAACGCCAAATAACATGATAGATAAGTAAGGATCGATTAGATACAGCACAGGAACAACGCTAATACGTGTTGTTTCGTTTAAAACTATTTCCAGCTCCTGCTGCTTCCAAAAACTTTGTATCTCACATCAGACTTACTGGAGTCCATCCAAACTTTAAATTACATGTTAGATAAGTAAGGATCGATTAAATACATCACAGGAACGACGCTAATACGTGTTGTTTCGTTTAAAACTATTTCCAGCTTCTGCTGCGTCCGAAAACGTCGTATCTCACATCAGACTTACTGGAGTCCATCGAAACGTCAAATAACATGATAGATGAGTAAGGATCGATTAGATACATCACAGGAATGCGTGTTGTTTCGTTTAAAACTATTTCCATCTTCTGCTGCGTCCGAAAACGTCGTATCTCACATCAGAGCTACTGGAGTCCATCGAAACGCCAAATAACATGATAGATGAGTAAGGATCGATTAGATATATCACAGGAACAACGCTAATATGTGTTGTTTCGTTTAAAACTATTTCCAGCTGCTGCTGCGTCGGAAAATTTCGTATCTCACGTTAGAGTTACTGGAGTCCATCGAAACGTCAAATAACATAGTAGCTAAGTAAGGATCGATTAGATACATCACAGGAACAACGCTAATAGGTGTTGTTTCGTTCAAAACTATTTCCAGGTTCTGCTGCGTCCAAAAACTTTGTATCTCACATCAGAGTTACTGGAGTCCATCCAAACGTCAAATAACATGATAGATGAGTAAGGATCGATTAGATATATCACAGGAACAACGCCAATACGTGTTGCTTCGTTTAAAACTATTTCCAGCTTCTGCTGCGTCCGAAAACGTCGTAACTCACATTAGAGTTACTGGAGTCCATCGAAACGTCAAATAACATAGTCGCTAAGTAAGGATCGATTAGATACATCACAGGAACAACGCTAATGCGTGTTGTTTCGTTTAAAACTATTTCCAGCTTCTGCTGCGTCCGATAACCTTGTATCTCACATCAGAGTTACTGGAGTCCATCGAAACGTCAAATAACATGATAGATAAGTAATTATCGATTAGATACAGCACAGGAACAACGCTAATACGTGTTGTTTCGTTTAAAACTATTTCCAGCTCCTGCTGCGTCCAAAAACTTTGTATCTCACATCAGACTTGCTGGAGTCCATCCAAACGTCAAATAACATGATAGATGAGTAAGGATCGATTAGATACATCACAGGAACAACGCTAATATGTGTTGTTTTTTTTCAAACTATTTCCAGCTGCTGCTGCGTCCGAAAATTTCGTATCTCACATTAGAGTTACTGGAGTCCATCGAAACGTCAAATAACATGATAGATAAGTAAGGATCGATTAGATACAGCACAGGAACAACGCTAATGCGTGTTGTTTCGTTTAAAACTATTTCTAGCTTCAGCTGGGTCCGAGAACTTCGTATCTCACATCTAAGTTACTGGAGTTCATCGAAACGCCAAATAACATGATAGATGAGTAAGGATCGATTAGATACATCACAGGAACAACGCCAATACGTGTTGTTTCGTTTAAAACTATTTCCAGCTTCTGCTGCGTCCGAAAACGTCGTATCTCACATCAGACTTACTGGAGTCCATCGAAACGTCAAATAACATGATAGATGAGTAAGGATCGATTAGATACATCACAGGAATGCGTGTTGTTTCGTTTAAAACTATTTCCATCTTCTGCTGCGTCCGAAAACGTCGTATCTCACATCAGAGCTACTGGAGTCTGTCCAAACGTCAAATAACATGATAGATGAGTAAGGATCGATTAGATACATTACAGGAACAACGCTAATATGTGTTGTTTCGTTTAAAACTATTTCCAGCTGCTGCTGCGTCCGAAAACGTCGTATCTCACATCAGAGTTACTGGAGTCCATCGAAATGTCAAATAACATGATAGATAAGTAAGGATCGATTAGATACAGCACAGGAACAACGCTAATGCGTGTTGTTTCGTTTAAAACTATTTCTAGCTTCAGCTGGGTCCGAGAACTTCGTATCTCACATCTAAGTTACTGGAGTTCATCGAAACGCCAAATAACATGATAGATGAGTAAGGATCGATTAGATACATCACAGGAACAACGCCAATACGTGTTGTTTCGTTTAAAACTATTTCCAGCTTCTGCTGCGTCCGAAAATTTCGTATCTCACATTAGAGTTACTGGAGTCGATCGAAACGTCAAATAACATAGTAGCTAAGTAAGGATCGATTAGATATATCACAGGAACAACGCCAATACGTGTTGCTTCGTTTAAAACTATTTCCAGCTTCTGCTGCGTCCGAAAACGTCGTATCTCACATCAGAGTTACTGGAGTCCATCGAAACGTCAAATAACATGATAGATAAGTAATTATCGATTAGATACAGCACAGGAACAACGCTAATACGTGTTGTTTCGTTTAAAACTATTTCCAGCTCCTGCTGCGTCCAAAAACTTTGTATCTCACATCAGACTTGCTGGAGTCCATCCAAACGTCAAATAACATGATAGATGAGTAAGGATCGATTAGATACATCACAGGAACAACGCTAATATGTGTTGTTTTTTTTCAAACTATTTCCAGCTGCTGCTGCGTCCGAAAATTTCGTATCTCACATTAGAGTTACTGGAGTCCATCGAAACGTCAAATAACATGATAGATAAGTAAGGATCGATTAGATACAGCACAGGAACAACGCTAATGCGTGTTGTTTCGTTTAAAACTATTTCTAGCTTCAGCTGGGTCCGAGAACTTCGTATCTCACATCTAAGTTACTGGAGTTCATCGAAACGCCAAATAACATGATAGATGAGTAAGGATCGATTAGATACATCACAGGAACAACGCCAATACGTGTTGTTTCGTTTAAAACTATTTCCAGCTTCTGCTGCGTCCGAAAACGTCGTATCTCACATCAGACTTACTGGAGTCCATCGAAACGTCAAATAACATGATAGATGAGTAAGGATCGATTAGATACATCACAGGAATGCGTGTTGTTTCGTTTAAAACTATTTCCATCTTCTGCTGCGTCCGAAAACGTCGTATCTCACATCAGAGCTACTGGAGTCTGTCCAAACGTCAAATAACATGATAGATGAGTAAGGATCGATTAGATACATTACAGGAACAACGCTAATATGTGTTGTTTCGTTTAAAACTATTTCCAGCTGCTGCTGCGTCCGAAAACGTCGTATCTCACATCAGAGTTACTGGAGTCCATCGAAATGTCAAATAACATGATAGATAAGTAAGGATCGATTAGATACAGCACAGGAACAACGCTAATGCGTGTTGTTTCGTTTAAAACTATTTCTAGCTTCAGCTGGGTCCGAGAACTTCGTATCTCACATCTAAGTTACTGGAGTTCATCGAAACGCCAAATAACATGATAGATGAGTAAGGATCGATTAGATACATCACAGGAACAACGCCAATACGTGTTGTTTCGTTTAAAACTATTTCCAGCTTCTGCTGCGTCCGAAAATTTCGTATCTCACATTAGAGTTACTGGAGTCGATCGAAACGTCAAATAACATAGTAGCTAAGTAAGGATCGATTAGATATATCACAGGAACAACGCCAATACGTGTTGCTTCGTTTAAAACTATTTCCAGCTTCTGCTGCGTCCGAAAACGTCGTATCTCACATCAGAGTTACTGGAGTCCATCGAAACGTCAAATAACATGATAGATAAGTAATTATCGATTAGATACAGCACAGGAACAACGCTAATACGTGTTGTTTCGTTTAAAACTATTTCCAGCTCCTGCTGCGTCCAAAAACTTTGTATCTCACATCAGACTTGCTGGAGTCCATCCAAACGTCAAATAACATGATAGATGAGTAAGGATCGATTAGATACATCACAGGAACAACGCTAATATGTGTTGTTTTTTTTCAAACTATTTCCAGCTGCTGCTGCGTCCGAAAATTTCGTATCTCACATTAGAGTTACTGGAGTCCATCGAAACGTCAAATAACATAGTAGCTAAGTAAGGATCGATTAGATACATCACAGGAACAACGCTAATACGTGTTGTTTCGTTCAAAACTATTTCCAGCTTCTGCTGCGTCCAAAAACTTTGTATCTCACATCAGAGTTATTGGAGTCCATCCAAAAGTCAAATAATATGATAGATGAGTAAGGATCGATTAGATACATCACAGGAACAACGCTAATACGTGTTGTTTCGTTTAAAACTATTTCCAGCTTCGGCTGCGTCCGAGAACTTCGTATCTCAAGTCAGGGTTACTGGAGTCCATCCAAACGTCAAATAACATGATAGATAAGTAAGGATCGATTAGATACAGCACAGGAACAACGCTAATACGTGTTCTTTCGTTTAAAACTATTTCCAGCTCCTGCTGCGTCCCAAAACTTTGTATCTCACATCAGACTCACTGGAGTCCATCCAAACGTCAAATAATATGTTAGATAAGTAAGGATCGTTTAGATACATCACAGGAACAACGCTAATAGGTGGTGTATCGTTCAAAACTATTTCCAGCTTCTGCTGCGTCCGAAATCTTTGTATCTCTCATCAGAGTTACTGGAGTCCACCCAAACGTCAAATAACATTATAGATGAGTAAGGATCGATTAGATACATCACAGGAACAACGCTAATACGTGTTGTTTCGTTTAAAACTATTTCCAGCTTCTGCTGCGTCCGAAAACGTCGTATCTCACATCAGAGTTACTGGAGTCCATCCAAACGTCAAATAACATGATAGATAAGTAAGGATCGATTAGATACAGCACAGGGACAACGCTAATACGTGTTGTTTCGTTCAGAACTATTTCCAGCTTCTGCTGCGTCCGATAACTTTGTATCTCACATCAGAGTTACTGGAGTCCGTCCAAACGTTAAATAACATGATAGATGAGTAAGGATCGATTAGATACATTACAGGAACAACGCTAATATGTGTTGTTTCGTTTAAAACTATTTCCAGCTGCTGCTGCGTCCGAAAACGTCGTATCTCACATCAGAGTTACTGGAGTCCATCGAAATGTCAAATAACATGATAGATAAATAAGGATCGATTAGATACAGCACAGGAACAACGCTAATGCGTGTTGTTTCGTTTAAAACTATTTCTAGCTTCAGCTGGGTCCGAGAACTTCGTATCGCACATCTAAGTTACTGGAGTCCATCGAAACGAAAATAACATGATAGATGAGTAAGGATCGATTAGATACATCACAGGAACAACGCTAATGCGTGTTGTTTCGTTTAAAACTATTTCCAGCTTCCGCTGCGTCCGAAAATTTCGTATCTCACATTAGAGTTACTGGAGTCCATCGAAACGTCAAATAACATGTTAGATAAGTAAGGATCGTTTAGATACATCACAGGAACAACGCTAATACGTGTTGTTTCGTTCAAAACTATTTCCAGCTTCTGCTGCGTCCGATAACTTTGTATCTCACATCAGAGTTACTGGAGTCTGTCCAAACGTCAAATAACATGATAGATGAGTAAGGATCGATTAGATACATTACAGGAACAACGCTAATATGTGTTGTTTCGTTTAAAACTATTTCCAGCTGCTGCTGCGTCCGAAAACGTCGTATCTCACATCAGAGTTACTGGAGTCCATCGAAATGTCAAATAACATGATATATAAGTAAGGATCGATTAGATACAGCACAGGAACAACGCTAATGCGTGTTGTTTCATTTAAAACTATTTCTAGCTTCAGCTGGGTCCGAGAACTTCGTATCTCACATCTAAGTTACTGGAGTTCATCGAAACGCCAAATAACATGATAGATGAGTAAGGATCGATTAGATACATCACAGGAACAACGCTAATGCGTGTTGTTTCGTTTAAAACTATTTCCAGCTTCTGCTGCGTCCGAAAATTTCGTATCTCACATTAGAGTTACTGGAGTCCATCGAAACGTCAAATAACATAGTAGCTAAGTAAGGATCGATTAGATACATCACAGGAACAACGCTAATGCGTGTTGTTTCGTTCAAAACTATTTCCAGCTTCTGCTGCGTCCGAAAACGTCGTATCTCACATCAGAGTTACTGGAGCCCATCGAAACGTCAAATAACATGATAGATAAGTAAGGATCGATTAGATACATCACAGGAACATCGCTAATGCGTGTTGTTTCGTTTAAAACTATTTCCAGCTTCTGCTGCGTCCGAAAACGTCGTATCTCACATCAGAGTTACTGGAGCCAATCGAAACGTCAAATAACATGATAGATAAGTAAGGATCGATTAGATACAGCACAGGAACAACGCTAAAACGTGTTGTTTCGTATAAAACTATTTCCAGCTTCTGCTGCGTCCGAAAACGTCGTATCTCACTCTAAGTTACTGGAGTCCATCGAAACGCCAAATAACATGATAGATGAGTAAGGATCGATTAGATACAGCACAGGAACAACGCTAATGCGTGTTGTTTCGTTCAAAACTATTTCCAGCTTCTGCTGCGTCCGAAAACGTCGTATCTCACATCAGAGTTACTGGAGCCCATCGAAACGTCAAATAACATGTTAGATAAGTAAGGATCGTTTAGATACATCACAGGAACAACGCTAATACGTGTTGTTTCGTTCAAAATTATTTCCAGCTTCTACCGCGTCCGAGAACTTTGTATCTCTCATCAGAGTTACTGGAGTCCATCCAAACGTCAAATAACATGATAGATGAGTAAGGATCGATTAGATACATCACAGGAACAACGCTAATATGTGTTGTTTCATTTAAAACTATTTCCAGCTGCTGCTGCGTCCGAAAATTTCGTATCTCACATTAGAGTTACTGGAGTCCATCGAAACGTCAAATAACATAGCAGCTAAGTAAGGATCGATTAGATACATCACAGGAACAACGTTAATACGTGTTGTTTCGTTCAAAACTATTTCCAGCTTCTGCTGCGTCCAAAAACTTTGTATCTCACATCAGAGTTACTGGAGTCCATCCAAACGTCAAATAACATGATAGATGAGTAAGGATCGATTAGATACATCACAGGAACAACGCTAATACGTGTTGTTTCGTTTAAAACTATTTCCAGCTTCTGCTGCGTCCGAAAACGTCGTATCTCACATTAGAGTTACTGGAGTCCATCGAAACGTCAAATAACATAGTAGCTAAGTAAGGATCGATTAGATACATCACAGGAACAACGCTAATGCGTGTTGTTTCGTTTAAAACTATTTCCAGCTTCTGCTGCGTCCGAAAACGTCGTATCTCACATCAGAGCTACTGGAGTCCATCGAAACGCCAAATAACATGATAGATAAGTAAGGATCGATTAGATACAGCACAGGAACAACGCCAATACGTGTTGCTTCGTTTAAAACTATTTCCAGCTTCTGCTGCGTCCGAAAACGTCGTATCTCACATCAGAGTTACTGGAGTCCATCGAAACGTCAAATAACATGATAGATAAGTAATTATCGATTAGATACAGCACAGGAACAACGCTAATACGTGTTGTTTCGTTTAAAACTATTTCCAGCTCCTGCTGCGTCCAAAAACTTTGCATCTCACATCAGACTTGCTGGAGTCCATCCAAACGTCAAATAACATGATAGATGAGTAAGGATCGATTAGATACATCACAGGAACAACGCTAATATGTGTTGTTTTTTTTCAAACTCTTTCCAGCTGCTGCTGCGTCCGAAAATTTCGTATCTCACATTAGAGTTACTGGAGTCCATCGAAACGTCAAATAACATAGTAGCTAAGTAAGGATCGATTAGATACATCACAGGAACAACGCTAATACGTGTTGTTTCGTTCAAAACTATTTCCAGCTTCTGCTGCGTCCAAAAACTTTGTATCTCACATCAGAGTTACTGGAGTCCATCCAAAAGTCAAATAATATGATAGATGAGTAAGGATCGATTAGATACATTACAGGAACAACGCTAATATGTGTTGTTTCGTTTAAAACTATTTCCAGCTGCTGCTGCGTCCGAAAACGTCGTATCTCACATCAGAGTTACTGGAGTCCATCGAAATGTCAAATAACATGATATATAAGTAAGGATCGATTAGATACAGCACAGGAACAACGCTAATGCGTGTTGTTTCATTTAAAACTATTTCTAGCTTCAGCTGGGTCCGAGAACTTCGTATCTCACATCTAAGTTACTGGAGTTCATCGAAACGCCAAATAACATGATAGATGAGTAAGGATCGATTAGATACATCACAGGAACAACGCTAATGCGTGTTGTTTCGTTTAAAACTATTTCCAGCTTCTGCTGCGTCCGAAAATTTCGTATCTCACATTAGAGTTACTGGAGTCCATCGAAACGTCAAATAACATAGTAGCTAAGTAAGGATCGTTTAGATACATCACAGGAACAACGCTAATAGGTGGTGTATCGTTCAAAAGTATTTCCAGCTTCTGCTGCGTCCGAAATCTTTGTATCTCTCATCAGAGTTACTGGAGTCCACCCAAACGTCAAATAACATGATAGATGAGTAAGGATCGATTAGATACATCACAGGAACAACGCTAATACGTGTTGTTTCGTTTAAAACTATTTCCAGCTCCTGCTGCGTCCCAAAACTTTGTATCTCACATCAGACACACTGGAGTCCATCTAAACGTCAAATAACATGTTAGATAAGTAAGGATCGTTTAGATACATCACAGGAACAACGCTAATAGGTGGTGTATCGTTCAAAAGTATTTCCAGCTTCTGCTGCGTCCGAAATCTTTGTATCTCTCATCAGAGTTACTGGAGTCCACCCAAACGTCAAATAACATGATAGATAAGTAAGGATCGATTAGATACAGCACAGGAACAACGCTAATACGTGTTGTTTCGTTTAAAACTATTTCCAGCTCCTGCTGCGTCCAAAAACTTTGTATCTCACATCAGAGTTACTGGAGTCCATCCAAACGTCAAATAACATGATAGATGAGTAAGGATCGATTAGATACATCACAGGAACAACGCTAATACGTGTTGTTTCGTTTAAAACTATTTCCAGCTTCTGCTGCGTCCGAAAACTTCGTATCTCACATCAGAGTTACTGGAGTCCATCGAAACGTCAAATAACATGATAGATAAGTAAGTATCGATTAGATACAGCACAGGAACAACGCTAATACGTGTTGTTTCGTTTAAAACTATTTCCAGCTCCTGCTGCGTCCGATAACTTTGTATCTCACATCAGAGTTACTGGAGTCTGTCCAAACGTTAAATAACATGATAGATGAGTAAGGATCGATTAGATACATTACAGGAACAACGCTAATATGTGTTGTTTCGTTTAAAACTATTTCCAGCTGCTGCTGCGTCCGAAAACGTCGTATCTCACATCAGAGTTACTGGAGTCCATCGAAATGTCAAATAACATGATAGATAAGTAAGGATCGATTAGATACAGCACAGGAACAACGCTAATGCGTGTTGTTTCGTTTAAAACTATTTTTAGCTTCAGCTGGGTCCGAGAACTTCGTATCTCACATCTAAGTTACTGGAGTTCATCGAAACGCCAAATAACATTATAGATGAGTAAGGATCGATTAGATATATCACAGGAACAACGCCAATGCGTGTTGTTTCGTTTAAAACTATTTCCAGCTTCTGCTGCGTCCGAAAATTTCGTATCTCACATTAGAGTTACTGGAGTCCATCGAAACGTCAAATAACATAGTAGCTAAGTAAGGATCGATTAGATACATCACAGGAACAACGCTAATGCGTGTTGTTTCGTTCAAAACTATTTCCAGCTTCTGCTGCGTCCGAAAACGTCGAATCTCACATCAGAGTTACTGGAGCCCATCGAAACGTCAAATAACATGATAGATAAGTAAGGATCGATTAGATACATCACAGGAACAACGCTTAAACGTGTTGTTTCGTTTAAAACTATTTCCAGCTTCTGCTGCGTCCGAAAACGTCGTATCTCACATCAGAGTTACTGGAGCCCATCGAAACGTCAAATAACATGATAGATAAGTAAGGATCGATTAGATACAGCACAGGAACAACGCTAAAACGTGTTGTTTCGTTTACAACTATTTCCAGCTCCAGCTGCGTCCGAAAACTTCGTATCTCACATCTAAGTTACTGGAGTCCATCGAAACGCCAAATAACATGATAGATGAGTAAGGATCGATTAGATACTTCACAGGAACAACGCTAATGCGTGTTGTTTCGTTTAAAACTATTTCCAGCTTCTGCTGCGTCCGAGAACTTCGTATCTCACGTCAGGGTTACTGGAGTCCATCCAAACGTCAAATAACATAATAGATAAGTAAGGATCGATTAGATACACCACAGGAACAACGCTAATACGTGGTGTTTCGTTTAAAACTATTTCCAGCTCCTGCTGCGTCCAAAAACTTTGTATCTCACATCAGACTTACTGGAGTCCATCCAAACGTCAAATAACATGTTAGATAAGTAAGGATCGTTTAGATACATCACAGGAACAACGCTAATAGGTGGTGTTTCGTTTAAAACTATTTCCAGCTCCTGCTGCTTCCAAAACCTTTGTATCTCACATCAGACTTACTGGAGTCCATCCAAACTTTAAATTACATGTTAGATAAGTAAGGATCGATTAGATACATCACAGGAACAACGCTAATACGTGTTGTTTCGTTTAAAACTATTTCCAGCTTCTGCTGCGTCCGAAAACGTCGTATCTCACATTAGAGTTACTGGAGTCCATCGAAACGTCAAATAACATAGTAGCTAAGTAAGGATCGATTAGATACATCACAGGAACAACGCTAATGCGTGTTGTTTCGTTTAAAACTATTTCCAGCTTCTGCTGCGTCCGAAAACGTCGTATCTCACATCAGAGCTACTGGAGTCCATCGAAACGCCAAATAACATGATAGATAAGTAAGGATCGATTAGATACAGCACAGGAACAACGCTAATACGTGTTGTTTCGTTTAAAACTATTTCCAGCTCCTGCTGCTTCCAAAAACTTTGTATCTCACATCAGACTTACTGGAGTCCATCCAAACTTTAAATTACATGTTAGATAAGTAAGGATCGATTAGATACATCACAGGAACGACGCTAATACGTGTTGTTTCGTTTAAAACTATTTCCAGCTTCTGCTGCGTTCGAAAACGTCGTATCTCACATCAGACTTACTGGAGTATATCGAAAAGTCAAATAACATGATAGATGAGTAAGGATCGATTAGATACATCACAGGAATGCGTGCTGTTTCGTTTAAAACTATTTCCATCTTCTGCTGCGTCCGAAAACGTCGTATCTCACATCAGAGCTACTGGAGTCCATCGAAACGCCAAATAACATGATAGACGAGTAAGGATCGATTAGATATATCACAGGAACAACGCTAATATGTGTTGTTTCGTTTAAAACTATTTCCAGCTGCTGCTGCGTCGGAAAATTTCGTATCTCACGTTAGAGTTACTGGAGTCCATCGAAACGTCAAATAACATAGTAGCTAAGTAAGGATCGATTAGATACATCACAGGAACAACGCTAATAGGTGTTGTTTCGTTCAAAACTATTTCCAGCTTCTGCTGCGTAAAAAACTTTGTATCTCACATCAGAGTTACTGGAGTCCATCCAAACGTCAAATAACATGATAGATGAGTAAGGATCGATTAGATATATCACAGGAACAACGCCAATACGTGTTGCTTCGTTTAAAACTATTTCCAGCTTCTGCTGCGTCCGAAAACGTCGTATCTCACATCAGAGTTACTGGAGTCCATCGAAACGTCAAATAATATGATAGATAAGTAATTATCTATTAGATACAGCACAGGAACAACGCTAATACGTGTTGTTTCGTTTAAAACTATTTCCAGCTCCTGCTGCGTCCAAAAACTTTGTATCTCACATCAGACTTACTGGAGTCCATCCAAACGTCAAATAACATGATTGATGAGTAAGGATCGATTAGATACATCACAGGAACAACGCTAATATGTGTTGTTTCGTTTCAAACTATTTCCAGCTGCTGGTGCGTCCGAAAATTTCGTATCTCACATTAGAGTTACTGGAGTCCATCGAAACGTCAAATAACATAGTAGCTAAGTAAGGATTGATTAGATACATCACAGGAACAACGCTAATACGTGTTGTTTCGTTCAAAACTATTTCCAGCTTCTGCTGCGTCCAAAAACTTTGTATCTCACATCAGAGTTACTGGAGTCCATCCAAACGTCAAATAACATGATAGATGAGTAAGGATCGATTAGGTACATCACAGGAACAACGCTAATACGTGTTGTTTCGTTTAAAACTATTTCCAGCTTCTGCTGCGTCCGAGAACTTCGTATCTAAAGTCAGGGTTACTGGAGTCCATCCAAACGTCAAATAACATGATAGATAAGTAAGGATCGATTAGATACATCACAGGAACAACGCTAATGCATGTTGTTTCGTTTAAAACTATTTCTAGCTTCAGCTGCGTCCGAGAACTTCGTATCTCACATCTAAGTTACTGGAGTCCATCGTAACGCCAAATAACATGATAGATGAGTAAGGATCGATTAGATACAGCACAGGAACAACGCTAATACGTGTTGTTTCGTTTAAAACTATTTCCAGCTCCTGCTGCGTCCAAAAACTTTGTATCTCACATCAGACTTACTGGAGTGTATCCAAACTTTAAATAACATGTTAGATAAGTAAGGATCGTTTAGATACATCACAGGAACAACGCTAATAGGTGTTGTTTCGTTCAAAACTATTTCCAGATTCTGCTGCGTCCGAAATCTTTGTATCTCTCATCCTAGTTACTGGAGTCCATCCAAACGTCAAATAACATGATAGATGAGTAAGGATCGATTAGATACATCACAGGAACAACGCTAATACGTGTTATTTCGTTTAATACTATTTCCAGCTTCTGCTGCGTCCGGAAACGTCGTATCTCACATCAGAGTTACTGGAGTCCATCGAAACGTCAAATAACATGATAGATGAGTAAGGATCGATTAGATACATCACAGGAACAACGCTAATGCCTGTTGCTTCGTTTAAAACTATTTCCAGCTTCTGCTGCGTCCGAGAACTTCGTATCTCACGTCAGGGTTACTGGAGTCCATCCAAACGTCAAATATCATGATAGATAAGTAAGGATCGATTAGATACAGCACAGGAACAACGCTAATACGTGTTGTTTCGTTTAAAACTATTTCCAGCTCCTGCTGCGTCCCAAAACTTTGTATCTCACATCAGACTCACTGGAGTCCACCCAAACGTCAAATAACATGATAGATGAGTAAGGATCGATTAGATACATCACAGGAACAACGCTAATACGTGTTGTTTCGTTTAAAACTATTTCCAGCTTCTGCTGCGTCCGAAAACGTCGTATCTCACATCAGAGTTACTGGAGTCCATCCAAACGTCAAATAACATGATAGATAAGTAAGGATCGATTAGATACAGCACAGGAACAACGCTAATACGTGTTGTTTCGTTTAAAACTATTTCCAGCTCCTGCTGCGTCCAAAAACTTTGTATCTCACATCAGAGTTACTGGAGTCCATCCAAACGTCAAATAACATGATAGATTAGTAAGGATCGATTAGATACATCACCGGAACAACGCCAATGCGTGTTGTTTCGTTTAAAACTATTTCCAGCTTCTGCTGCGTCCGAAAATTTCGTATCTCACATTAGAGTTACTGGAGTCCATCGAAACGTCAAATAACATAGTAGCTAAGTAAGGATCGATTAGATACATCACAGGAACAACGCTAATGCGTGTTGTTTCGTTCAAAACTATTTCCAGCTTCTGCTGCGTCCGAAAACGTCGAATCTCACATCAGAGTTACTGGAGCCCATCGAAACGTCAAATAACATGATAGATAAGTAAGGATCGATTAGATACATCACAGGAACATCGCTAATGCGTGCTGTTTCGTTTAAAACTATTTCCAGCTTCTGCTGCGTCCGAAAACGTCGTATCTCACATCAGAGATACTGGAGCCCATCGAAACGTCAAATAACATAATAGATAAGTAAGGATCTATTAGATACAGCACAGGAACAACGCTTAAACGTGTTGTTTCGTTTAAAACTATTTCCAGCTTCTGCTGCGTCCGAAAACGTCGTATCTCACATCAGAGTTACTGGAGCCCATCGAAACGTCAAATAACATGATAGATAAGTAAGGATCGATTAGATACAGCACAGGAACAACGCTAAAACGTGTTGTTTCGTTTACAACTATTTCCAGCTCCTGCTGCGTCCGAAAACTTCGTATCTCACATCTAAGTTACTGGAGTCCATCGAAACGCCAAATAACATGATAGATGAGTAAGGATCGATTAGATACTTCACAGGAACAACGCTAATGCGTGTTGTTTCGTTTAAAACTATTTCCAGCTTCTGCTGCGTCCGAAAACGTCGAATCTCACATCAGAGTTACTGGAGCCCATCCAAACGTCAAATAACATAATAGATAAGTAAGGATCGAATAGATACACCACAGGAACAACGCTAATACGTGGTGTTTCGTTTAAAACTATTTCCAGCTCCTGCTGCGTCCAAAAACTTTGTATCTCACATCAGACTTACTGGAGTCCATCCAAACGTCAAATAACATTTTAGATAAGTAAGGATCGTTTAGATACATCACAGGAACAACGCTAATACGTGGTGTTTCGTTTAAAACTATTTCCAGCTCCTGCTGCTTCCAAAAACTTTGTATCTCACATCAGACTTACTGGAGTCCATCCAAACTTTAAATTACATGTTAGATAAGTAAGGATCGATTAGATACATCACAGGAACAACGCTAATACGTGTTGTTTCGTTTAAAACTATTTCCAGCTTCTGCTGCGTCCGAAAACTTCGTATCTCACATTAGAGTTACTGGAGTCCATCGAAACGTCAAATAACATAGTAGCTAAGTAAGGATCGATTAGATACATCACAGGAACAACGCTAATGCGTGTTGTTTCGTTTAAAACTATTTCCAGCTCCTGCTGCGTCCAAAAACTTTGTATCTCACATCAGACTTACTGGAGTCCATCCAAACGTCAAATAACATGTTAGATAAGTAAGGATCGTTTAGATACATCACAGGAACAACGCTAATAGGTGGTGTTTCGTTCAAAACTATTTCCAGCTTCTGCTGCTTCCGAAATCTTTGTATTTCTCATCAGAGTTACTGGAGTCCAGCCAAACGTCAAATAACATGATAGATGAGTAAGGATCGATTAGATACATTACAGGAACAACGCTAATATGTGTTGTTTCGTTTAAAACTATTTCCAGATCCTGCTGCGTCCCAAAACTTTGTATCTCACATCAGACACACTGGAGTCCATCCAAACGTCAAATAACATGTTAGATAAGTAAGGATCGTTTAGATACATCACAGGAACAACGCTAATACGTGTTGTTCCGTTTAAAACTATTTCCAGCTCCTGCTGCGTCCAAAAACTTTGTATCTCACATCAGACTTACTGGAGTGTATCCAAACGTTAAATAACATGATAGATAAGTAAGGATCGATTAGATACAGCACAGGAACAACGCTAATACGTGGTGTTTCGTTTAAAACTATTTCCAGCTCCTGCTGCGTCCAAAAACTTTGTATCTCACATCAGACTTACTGGAGTCCATCCAAACGTCAAATAACATGTTAGATAAGTAAGGATCGTTTAGATACATCACAGGAACAACGCTAATAGGTGGTGTTTCGTTCAAAACTATTTCCAGCTTCTGCTGCTTCCGAAATCTTTGTATTTCTCATCAGAGTTACTGGAGTCCAGCCAAACGTCAAATAACATGATAGATGAGTAAGGATCGATTATATACATCACAGGAACAACGCTAATACGTGTTGTTTCGTTTAAAACTATTTCCAGCTTCTGCTGCGTCCGAAAACGTCGTATCTCACATTAGAGTTACTGGAGTCCATCGAAACGTCAAATAACATAGTAGCTAAGTAAGGATCGATTAGATACATCACAGGAACAACGCTAATGCGTGTTGTTTCGTTTAAAACTATTTCCAGCTTCTGCTGCGTCCGAAAACGTCGTATCTCACATCAGAGCTACTGGAGTCCATCGAAACGCCAAATAACATGATAGATAAGTAAGGATCGATTAGATACAGCACAGGAACAACGCTAATACGTGTTGTTTCGTTTAAAACTATTTCCAGCTTCGGCTGCGTCCGAGAACTTCGTATCTCAAGTCAGGGTTACTGGGGTCCATCCAAACGTCAAATAACATGATAGATAAGTAAGGATCGATTAGATACATCACAGGAACAACGCTAATGCATGTTGTTTCGTTTAAAACTATTTCTAGCTTCAGCTGCGTCCGAGAACTTCGTATCTCACATCTAAGTTACTGGAGTCCATCGTAACGCCAAATAACATGATAGATGAGTAAGGATCCATTAGATACATCACAGGAACAACGCTAATGCGTGTTGTTTCGTTTAAAACTATTTCCAGCTTCTGCTGCGTCCGAGAACTTCGTATCTCACATCTAAGTTACTGGAGTCCATCGAAACGTCAAATAACATGATAGATAAGTAAGGATCGATTAGATACAGCACAGGAACAACGCTAATACGTGTTGTTTCGTTTAAAACTATTTCCAGCTCCTGCTGCGTCCCAAAACATTGTACCTCACATCAGACTTACTGGAGTCCATCCAAACGTCAAATAACATGATAGATAAGTAAGGATCGATTAGATACATCACAGGAACAACGCTAATGCGTGTTGTTTCGTTTAAAACTATTTCTAGCTTCAGCTGCGTCCGAGAACTTCGTATCTCACATCTAAGTTACTGGAGTCCATCGAAACGTCAAATAACATGATAGATAAGTAAGGATCGATTAGATACAGCACAGGAACAACGCTAATACGTGTTGTTTCGTTTAAAACTATTTCCAGCTCCTGCTGCGTCCCAAAACATTGTACCTCACATCAGACTTACTGGAGTCCATCCAAACTTCAAATAACATGTTAGATAAGTAAGGATCGTTTAGATACATCACAGGAACAACGCTAATACGTGTTGTTTCGTTTAAAACTATTTCCAGCTCCTGCTGCGTCCAAAAACTTTGTATCTCACATCAGACTTACTGGAGTGTATCCAAACGTTAAATAACATGTTAGATAAGTAAGGATCGTTTAGATACATCACAGGAACAACGGTAATAGGTGTTGTTTCGTTCAAAACTATTTCCAGCTTCTGCTGCGTCCGAAATCTTTGTATCTCTCATCCTAGTTACTGGAGTCCATCCAAACGTCAAATAACATGATAGATGAGTAAGGATCGATTAGATACATCACAGGAACAACGCTAATACGTGTTGTTTCGTTTAATACTATTTCCAGCTTCTGCTGCGTCCGGAAACGTCGTATCTCACATCAGAGTTACTGGAGTCCATCGAAACGTCAAATAACATGATAGATGAGTAAGGATCGATTAGATACATCACAGGAACAACGCTAATGCGTGTTGTTTCGTTTAAAACTATTTCCAGCTCCTGCTGCGTCCCAGAACTTTGTATTTCACATCAGACTCACTGGAGTCCACCCAAACGTCAAATAACATGATAGATGAGTAAGGATCGATTAGATACATCACAGGAACAACGCTAATACGTGTTGCTTCGTTTAAAACTATTTCCAGCTTCTGCTGCGTCCGAAAACGTCGTATCTCACATCAGAGTTACTGGAGTCCATCCAAACGTCAAATAACATGATAGATAAGTAAGGATCGATTAGATACAGCACAGGAACAACGCTAATACGTGTTGTTTCGTTTAAAACTATTTCCAGCTCCTGCTGCGTCCAAAAACTTTGTATCTCACATCAGAGTTACTGGAGTCCATCCAAACGTCAAATAACATGATAGATGAGTAAGGATCGATTAGATACATCACCGGAACAACGCTAATACGTGTTGTTTCGTTTAAAACTATTTCCAGCTTCTGCTGCGTCCGAAAACTTCGTATCTCACATCAGAGTTACTGGAGTCCATCGAAACGTCAAATAACATGATAGATAAGTAAGTATCGATTAGATACAGCACAGGAACAACGCTAATACGTGTTGTTTCGTTTAAAACTATTTCCAGCTCCTGCTGCGTCCAAAAACTTTGTATCTCACATCAGACTTACTGGAGTGTATCCAAACGTTAAATAACATGTTAGATAAGTAAGGATCGTTTAGATACATCACAGGAACAACGCTAATAGGTGTTGTTTCGCTCAAAACTATTTCCAGCTTCTGCTGCGTCCGAAATCTTTGTATCTCATCCTAGTTACTGGAGTCCATCCAAACGTCAAATAACATGATAGATGAGTAAGGATCGATTAGATACATCACAGGAACAACGCTAATACGTGTTGTTTCGTTTAATACTATTTCCAGCTTCTGCTGCGTCCGGAAACGTCGTATCTCACATCAGAGTTACTGGAGTCCATCGAAACGTCAAATAACATGATAGATGAGTAAGGATCGATTAGATACATCACAGGAACAACGCTAATGCCTGTTGCTTCGTTTAAAACTATTTCCAGCTTCTGCTGCGTCCGAGAACTTCGTATCTCACGTCAGGGTTACTGGAGTCCATCCAAACGTCAAATAACATGATAGATAAGTAAGGATCGATTAGATACAGCACAGGAACAACGCTAATACGTGTTGTTTCTTTTAAAACTATTTCCAGCTCCTGCTGCGTCCCAAAACTTTGTATCTCACATCAGACACACTGGAGTCCATCCAAACGTCAAATAACATGTTAGATAAGTAAGGATCGTTTAGATACATCACAGGAACAACGCTAATAGGTGGTGTATCGTTCAAAAGTATTTCCAGCTTCTGCTGCTTCCGAAATCTTTGTATCTCTCATCAGAGTTACTGGAGTCCACACAAACGTCAAATAACATGATAGATGAGTAAGGATCGATTAGATACAGCACAGGAACAACGCTAATACGTGTTGTTTCGTTTAAAACTATTTCCAGCTCCTGCTGCGTCCAAAAAATTTGTATCTCACATCAGAGTTACTGGAGTCCATCCAAACGTCAAATAACATGATAGATGAGTAAGGATCGATTAGATACATCACAGGAACAACGCTAATACGTGTTGTTTCGTTTAAAACTATTTCCAGCTTCTGCTACGTCCGAAAACTTCGTATCTCACATCAGAGTTACTGGAGTCCATCGAAACGTCAAATAACATGATAGATAAGTAAGTATCGATTAGATACAGCACAGGAACAACGCTAATACGTGTTGTTTCGTTTAACACTATTTCCAGCTCCTGCTGCGTCCAAAAACTTTGTATCTCACATCAGACTTACTGGAGTCCATCCAAACGTCAAATAACATGTTAGATAAGTAAGGATCGTTTAGATACATCACAGGAACAACGCTAATACGTGTTGTTTCGTTCAAAACTATTTCCAGCTTCTGCTGCGTCCGATAACTTTGTATCTCACATCAGAGTTACTGGAGTCTGTCCAAACGTCAAATAACATGATAGATGAGTAAGGATCGATTAGATACATTACAGGAACAACGCTAATATGTGTTGTTTCGTTTAAAACTATTTCCAGCTCCTGCTGCGTCCCAAAACTTTGTATCTCACATCAGACACACTGGAGTCCATCCAAACGTCAAATAACATGTTAGATAAGTAAGGATCGTTTAGATACATCACAGGAACAACGCTAATACGTGTTGTTTCGTTTAAAACTATTTCCAGCTCCTGCTGCGTCCAAAAACTTTGTATCTCACATCAGACTTACTGGAGTGTATCCAAACGTTAAATAACATGATAGATAAGTAAGGATCGATTATATACAGCACAGGAACAACGCTAATACGTGGTGTTTCGTTTAAAACTATTTCCAGCTCCTGCTGCGTCCAAAAACTTTGTATCTCACATCAGACTTACTGGAGTCCATCCAAACGTCAGATAACATGTTAGATAAGTAAGGATCGTTTAGATACATCACAGGAACAACGCTAATAGGTGGTGTTTCGTTCAAAATTACTTCCAGCTTCTGCTGCTTCCGAAATCTTTGTATTTCTCATCAGAGTTACTGGAGTCCATCCAAACGTCAAATAACATGATAGATTAGTAAGGATCGATTATATACATCACAGGAACAACGCTAATACGTGTTGTTTCGTTTAAAACTATTTCCAGCTTCTGCTGCGTCCGAAAACGTCGTATCTCACATTAGAGTTACTTGAGTCCATCGAAACGTCAAATAACATAGTAGCTAAGTAAGGATCGATTAGATACATCACAGGAACAACGCTAATGCGTGTTGTTTCGTTTAAAACTATTTCCAGCTTCTGCTGCGTCCGAAAACGTCGTATCTCACATCAGAGCTACTGGAGTCCATCGAAACGCCAAATAACATGATAGATAAGTAAGGATCGATTAGATACAGCACAGGAACAACGCTAATACGTGTTGTTTCGTTTAAAACTATTTCCAGCTTCGGCTGCGTCCGAGAACTTCGTATCTCAAGTCAGGGTTACTGGAGTCCATCCAAACGTCAAATAACATGATAGATAAGTAAGGATCGATTAGATACATCACAGGAACAACGCTAATGCATGTTGTTTCGTTTAAAACTATTTCTAGCTTCAGCTGCGTCCGAGAACTTCGTATCTCACATCTAAGTTACTGGAGTCCATCGTAACGCCAAATAACATGATAGATGAGTAAGGATCGATTAGATACATCACAGGAACAACGCTAATGCATGTTGTTTCGTTTAAAACTATTTCTAGCTTCAGCTGCGTCCGAGAACTTCGTATCTCACATCTAAGTTACTGGAGTCCATCGTAACGCCAAATAACATGATAGATGAGTAAGGATCGATTAGATACATCACAGGAACAACGCTAATGCGTGTTGTTTCGTTTAAAACTATTTCCAGCTTCTGCTGCGTCCGAAAACTTCGTATCTCACATCAGAGTTACTGGAGTCCATCGAAACGTCAAATAACATGATAGATAAGTAAGTATCGATTAGATACAGCACAGGAACAACGCTAATACGTGTTGTTTCGTTTAAAACTATTTCCAGCTCCTGCTGCGTCCAAAAACTTTGTATCTCACATCAGACTTACTGGAGTGTATCCAAACGTTAAATAACATGTTAGATAAGTAAGGATCGTTTAGATACATCACAGGAACAACGCTAATAGGTGTTGTTTCGTTCAAAACTATTTCCAGCTTCTGCTGCGTCCGAAATCTTTGTATCTCTCATCCTAGTTACTGGAGTCCATCCAAACGTCAAATAACATGATAGATGAGTAAGGATCGATTAGATACATCACAGGAACAACGCTAATACGTGTTGTTTCGTTTAATACTATTTCCAGCTTCTGCTGCGTCCGGAAACGTCGTATCTCACATCAGAGTTACTGGAGTCCATCGAAACGTCAAATAACATGATAGATGAGTAAGGATCGATTAGATACATCACAGGAACAACGCTAATGCCTGTTGCTTCGTTTAAAACTATTTCCAGCTTCTGCTGCGTCCGAGAACTTCGTATCTCACGTCAGGGTTACTGGAGTCCATCCAAACGTCAAATAACATGATAGATAAGTAAGGATCGATTAGATACAGCACAGGAACAACGCTAATACGTGTTGTTTCGTTTAAAACTATTTCCAGCTCCTGCTGCGTCCCAAAACATTGTACCTCACATCAGACTTACTGGAGTCCATCCAAACGTCAAATAACATGATAGATAAGTAAGGATCGATTAGATACATCACAGGAACAACGCTAATGCGTGTTGTTTCGTTTAAAACTATTTCTAGCTTCAGCTGCGTCCGAGAACTTCGTATCTCACATCTAAGTTACTGGAGTCCATCGAAACGTCAAATAACATGATAGATAAGTAAGGATCGATTAGATACAGCACAGGAACAACGCTAATACGTGTTGTTTCGTTTAAAACTATTTCCAGCTCCTGCTGCGTCCCAAAACATTGTACCTCACATCAGACTTACTGGAGTGTATCCAAACGTTAAATAACATGTTAGATAAGTAAGGATCGTTTAGATACATCACAGGAACAACGGTAATAGGTGTTGTTTCGTTCAAAACTATTTCCAGCTTCTGCTGCTTCCGAAATCTTTGTATTTCTCATCAGAGTTACTGGAGTCCATCCAAACGTCAAATAACATGATAGATGAGTAAGGATCGATTATATACATCACAGGAACAACGCTAATACGTGTTGTTTCGTTTAAAACTATTTCCAGCTTCTGCTGCGTCCGAAAACGTCGTATCTCACATTAGAGTTACTTGAGTCCATCGAAACGTCAAATAACATAGTAGCTAAGTAAGGATCGATTAGATACATCACAGGAACAACGCTAATGCGTGTTGTTTCGTTTAAAACTATTTCCAGCTTCTGCTGCGTCCGAAAACGTCGTATCTCACATCAGAGCTACTGGAGTCCATCGAAACGCCAAATAACATGATAGATAAGTAAGGATCGATTAGATACAGCACAGGAACAACGCTAATACGTGTTGTTTCGTTTAAAACTATTTCCAGCTTCGGCTGCGTCCGAGAACTTCGTATCTCAAGTCAGGGTTACTGGAGTCCATCCAAACGTCAAATAACATGATAGATAAGTAAGGATCGATTAGATACATCACAGGAACAACGCTAATGCATGTTGTTTCGTTTAAAACTATTTCTAGCTTCAGCTGCGTCCGAGAACTTCGTATCTCACATCTAAGTTACTGGAGTCCATCGTAACGCCAAATAACATGATAGATGAGTAAGGATCGATTAGATACATCACAGGAACAACGCTAATGCATGTTGTTTCGTTTAAAACTATTTCTAGCTTCAGCTGCGTCCGAGAACTTCGTATCTCACATCTAAGTTACTGGAGTCCATCGTAACGCCAAATAACATGATAGATGAGTAAGGATCGATTAGATACATCACAGGAACAACGCTAATGCGTGTTGTTTCGTTTAAAACTATTTCCAGCTTCTGCTGCGTCCGAGAACTTCGTATCTCACGTCAGGGTTACTGGAGTCCATCCAAACGTCAAATAACATGATAGATAAGTAAGGATCGATTAGATACAGCACAGGAACAACGCTAATACGTGTTGTTTCGTTTAAAACTATTTCCAGCTCTTGCTGCGTCCAAAAACTTTGTATCTCACATCAGACTTACTGGAGTGTATCCAAACGTTAAATAACATGTTAGATAAGTAAGGATCGTTTAGATACATCACAGGAACAACGCTAATAGGTGTTGTTTCGTTCAAAACTATTTCCAGCTTCTGCTGCGTCCGAAATCTTTGTATCTCTCATCCTAGTTACTGGAGTCCATCCAAACGTCAAATAACATGATAGATGAGTAAGGATCGATTAGATACATCACAGGAACAACGCTAATACGTGTTGTTTCGTTTAATACTATTTCCAGCTTCTGCTGCGTCCGGAAACGTCGTATCTCACATCAGAGTTACTGGAGTCCATCGAAACGTCAAAAAACATGATAGATGAGTAAGGATCGATTAGATACATCACAGGAACAACGCTAATGCGTGTTGTTTCGTTTAAAACTATTTCCAGCTCCTGCTGCGTCCCAAAACTTTGTATCTCACATCAGACTCACTGGAGTCCACCCAAACGTCAAATAACATGTTAGATAAGTAAGGATCGTTTAGATACATCACAGGAACAACGCTAATAGGTGGTGTATCGTTCAAAAGTATTTCCAGCTTCTGCTGCGTCCGAAATCTTTGTATCTCTCATCAGAGTTACTGGAGTCCACTCAAACGTCAAATAACATGATAGATGAGTAAGGATCGATTAGATACATCACAGGAACAACGCTAATACGTGTTGTTTCGTTTAAAACTATTTCCAGCTTCTGCTGCGTCCGAAAACGTCGTATCTCACATCAGAGTTACTGGAGTTAATCCAAACGTCAAATAACATGATAGATAAGTAAGGATCGATTAGATACAGCACAGGAACAACGCTAATACGTGTTGTTTCGTTTAAAACTATTTCCAGCTCCTGCTGCGTCCAAAAACTTTGTATCTCACATCAGAGTTACTGGAGTCCATCGAAACGTCAAATAACATGATAGATAAGTAAGTATCGATTAGATACAGCACAGGAACAACGCTAATACGTGTTGTTTCGTTTAACACTATTTCCAGCTCCTGCTGCGTCCAAAAACTTTGTATCTCACATCAGACTTACTGGAGTCCATCCAAACGTCAAATAACATGTTAGATAAGTAAGGATCGTTTAGATACATCACAGGAACAACGCTAATACGTGTTGTTTCGTTCAAAACTATTTCCAGCTTCTGCTGCGTCCGATAACTTTGTATCTCACATCAGAGTTACTGGAGTCTGTCCAAACGTCAAATAACATGATAGATGAGTAAGGATCGATTAGATACATTACAGGAACAACGCTAATATGTGTTGTTTCGTTTAAAACTATTTCCAGATCCTGCTGCGTCCCAAAACTTTGTATCTCACATCAGACACACTGGAGTCCATCCAAACGTCAAATAACATGTTAGATAAGTAAGGATCGTTTAGATACATCACAGGAACAACGCTAATACGTGTTGTTTCGTTTAAAACTATTTCCAGCTCCTGCTGCGTCCAAAAACTTTGTATCTCACATCAGACTTACTGGAGTGTATCCAAACGTTAAATAACATGATAGATAAGTAAGGATCGATTAGATACAGCACAGGAACAACGCTAATACGTGGTGTTTCGTTTAAAACTATTTCCAGCTCCTGCTGCGTCCAAAAACTTTGTATCTCACATCAGACTTACTGGAGTCCATCCAAACGTCAAATAACATGTTAGATAAGTAAGGATCGTTTAGATACATCACAGGAACAACGCTAATAGGTGGTGTTTCGTTCAAAACTATTTCCAGCTTCTGCTGCTTCCGAAATCTTTGTATTTCTCATCAGAGTTACTGGAGTCCATCCAAACGTCAAATAACATGATAGATGAGTAAGGATCGATTATATACATCACAGGAACAACGCTAATACGTGTTGTTTCGTTTAAAACTATTTCCAGCTTCTGCTGCGTCCGAAAACGTCGTATCTCACATTAGAGTTACTGGAGTCCATCGAAACGTCAAATAACATAGTAGCTAAGTAAGGATCGATTAGATACATCACAGGAACAACGCTAATGCGTGTTGTTTCGTTTAAAACTATTTCCAGCTTCTGCTGCGTCCGAAAACGTCGTATCTCACATCAGAGCTACTGGAGTCCATCGAAACGCCAAATAACATGATAGATAAGTAAGGATCGATTAGATACAGCACAGGAACAACGCTAATACGTGTTGTTTCGTTTAAAACTATTTCCAGCTTCGGCTGCGTCCGAGAACTTCGTATCTCAAGTCAGGGTTACTGGGGTCCATCCAAACGTCATATAACATGATAGATAAGTAAGGATCGATTAGATACATCACAGGAACAACGCTAATGCATGTTGTTTCGTTTAAAACTATTTCTAGCTTCAGCTGCGTCCGAGAACTTCGTATCTCACATCTAAGTTACTGGAGTCCATCGTAACGCCAAATAACATGATAGATGAGTAAGGATCCATTAGATACATCACAGGAACAACGCTAATGCGTGTTGTTTCGTTTAAAACTATTTCCAGCTTCTGCTGCGTCCGAGAACTTCGTATCTCACGTCAGGGTTACTGGAGTCCATCCAAACGTCAAATAACATGATAGATAAGTAAGGATCGATTAGATACAGCACAGGAACAACGCTAATACGTGTTGTTTCGTTTCAAACTATTTCCAGCTCCTGCTGCGTCCAAAAACTTTGTATCTCACATCAGACTTACTGGAGTGTATCCAAACGTTAAATAACATGTTAGATAAGTAAGGATCGTTTAGATACATCACAGGAACAACGCTAATAGGTGTTGTTTCGTTCAAAACTATTTCCAGCTTCTGCTGCGTCCGAAATCTTTGTATCTCTCATCCTAGTTACTGGAGTCCATCCAAACGTCAAATAACATGATAGATGAGTAAGGATCGATTAGATACATCACAGGAACAACGCTAATACGTGTTGTTTCGTTTAATACTATTTCCAGCTTCTGCTGCGTCCGGAAACGTCGTATCTCACATCAGAGTTACTGGAGTCCATCGAAACGTCAAATAACATGATAGATGAGTAAGGATCGATTAGATACATCACAGGAACAACGCTAATGCGTGTTGTTTCGTTTAAAACTATTTCCAGCTCCTGCTGCGTCCCAAAACTTTGTATTTCACATCAGACTCACTGGAGTCCACCCGAACGTCAAATAACATGATAGATGAGTAAGGATCGATTAGATACATCACAGGAACAACGCTAATACGTGTTGTTTCGTTTAAAACTATTTCCAGCTTCTGCTGCGTCCGAAAACTTCGTATCTCACATCAGAGTTACTGGAGTCCATCGAAACGTCAAATAACATGATAGATAAGTAAGTATCGATTAGATACAGCACAGGAAAAACGCTAATACGTGTTGTTTCGTTTAAAACTATTTCCAGCTCCTGCTGCGTCCAAAAACTTTGTATCTCACATCAGACTTACTGGAGTATATCCAAACGTTAAATAACATGTTAGATAAGTAAGGATCGTTTAGATACATCACAGGAACAACGCTAATAGGTGTTGTTTCGTTCAAAAGTATTTCCAGCTTCTGCTGCGTCCGAAATCTTTGTATCTCTCATCCTAGTTACTGGAGTCCATCCAAACGTCAAGTAACATGATAGATGAGTAAGGATCGATTAGATACATCACAGGAACAACGCTAATACGTGTTGTTTCGTTTAATACTATTTCCAGCTTCTGCTGCGTCCGGAAACGTCGTATCTCACATCAGAGTTACTGGAGTCCATCGAAACGTCAGATAACATGATAGATAAGTAAGTATCGATTAGATACAGCACAGGAACAACGCTAATACGTGTTGTTTCGTTTAAAACTATTTCCAGCTCCTGCTGCGTCCAAAAACTTTGTATCTCACATCAGAGTTACTGGAGTCCATCCAAACGTCAAATAACATGATAGATAAGTAAGGATCGATTAGATACAGCACAGGAACAACGCTAATACGTGTTGTTTCGTTTCAAACTATTTCCAGCTCCTGCTGCGTCCAAAAACTTTGTATCTCACATCAGACTTACTGGAGTGTATCCAAACGTTAAATAACATGTTAGATAAGTAAGGATCGTTTAGATACATCACAGGAACAACGCTAATAGGTGTTGTTTCGTTCAAAACTATTTCCAGCTTCTGCTGCGTCCGAAATCTTTGTATCTCTCATCCTAGTTACTGGAGTCCATCCAAACGTCAAATAACATGATAGATGAGTAAGGATCGATTAGATACATCACAGGAACAACGCTAATACGTGTTGTTTCGTTTAATACTATTTCCAGCTTCTGCTGCGTCCGGAAACGTCGTATCTCACATCAGAGTTACTGGAGTCCATCGAAACGTCAAATAACATGATAGATGAGTAAGGATCGATTAGATACATCACAGGAACAACGCTAATGCGTGTTGTTTCGTTTAAAACTATTTCCAGCTCCTGCTGCGTCCCAAAACTTTGTATTTCACATCAGACTCACTGGAGTCCACCCGAACGTCAAATAACATGATAGATGAGTAAGGATCGATTAGATACATCACAGGAACAACGCTAATACGTGTTGTTTCGTTTAAAACTATTTCCAGCTTCTGCTGCGTCCGAAAACTTCGTATCTCACATCAGAGTTACTGGAGTCCATCGAAACGTCAAATAACATGATAGATAAGTAAGTATCGATTAGATACAGCACAGGAAAAACGCTAATACGTGTTGTTTCGTTTAAAACTATTTCCAGCTCCTGCTGCGTCCAAAAACTTTGTATCTCACATCAG
This sequence comes from Prosopocoilus inquinatus, assembly GCA_036172665.1. Classification (NCBI taxonomy): domain Eukaryota; kingdom Metazoa; phylum Arthropoda; class Insecta; order Coleoptera; family Lucanidae; genus Prosopocoilus; species Prosopocoilus inquinatus. The sequence goes on from JAYKNF010000051.1 coordinate 37,474, forward strand.
AATTACTGGAGTATATCCAAACGTTAAATAACATGTTAGATAAGTAAGGATCGTTTAGATACATCACAGGAACAACGCTAATAGGTGTTGTTTCGTTCAAAAGTATTTCCAGCTTCTGCTGCGTCCGAAATCTTTGTATCTCTCATCCTAGTTACTGGAGTCCATCCAAACGTCAAGTAACATGATAGATGAGTAAGGATCGATTAGATACATCACAGGAACAACGCTAATACGTGTTGTTTCGTTTAATACTATTTCCAGCTTCTGCTGCGTCCGGAAACGTCGTATCTCACATCAGAGTTACTGGAGTCCATCGAAACGTCAAATAACATGATAGATAAGTAAGTATCGATTAGATACAGCACAGGAACAACGCTAATACGTGTTGTTTCGTTTAAAACTATTTCCAGCTCCTGCTGCGTCCAAAAACTTTGTATCTCACATCAGAGTTACTGGAGTCCATCCAAACGTCAAATAACATGATAGATGAGTAAGGATCGATTAGATACATCACAGGAACAACGCTAATACGTGTTGTTTAGTTTAAAACTATTTCCAGCTTCTGCTGCGACCGAAAACGTCGTATCTCACATCAGAGTTACTGGAGTTAATCCAAACGTCAAATAACATGATAGATAAGTAAGGATCGATTAGATATAGCACAGGAACAACGCTAATACGTGTTGTTTCGTTTAAAACTATTTCCAGCTCCTGCTGCGTCCAAAAACTTTGTATCTCACATCAGAGTTACTGGAGTCCATCCAAACGTCAAATAACATGATAGATGAGTAAGGATCGATTAGATACATCACAGGAACAACGCTAATACGTGTTGTTTCGTTTAAAACTATTTCCAGCTTCTGCTGCGTCCGAAAACTTCGTATCTCACATCAGAGTTACTGGAGTCCATCGAAACGTCAAATAACATGATAGATAAGTAAGTATCGATTAGATACAGCACAGGAACAACGCTAATACGTGTTGTTTCGTTTAAAACTATTTCCAGCTCCTGCTGCGTCCAAAAACATTGTATCTCACATCAGACTTACTGGAGTCCATCCAAACGTCAAATAACATGATAGATAAGTAAGGATCGATTAGATACAGCACAGGAACAACGCTAATACGTGTTGTTTCTTTTAAAACTATTTCCAGCTCCTGCTGCGTCAAAAAACTTTGTATCTCACATCAGACACACTGGAGTCCATCCAAACGTCAAATAACATGTTAGATAAGTAAGGATCGTTTAGATACATCACAGGAACAACGCTAATAGGTGGTGTATCGTTCAAAAGTATTTCCAGCTTCTGCTGCTTCCGAAATCTTTGTATCTCTCATCAGAGTTACTGGAGTCCACACAAACGTCAAATAACATGATAGATGAGTAAGGATCGATTAGATACATCACAGGAACAACGCTAATACGTGTTGTTTCGTTTAAAACTATTTCCAGCTTCTGCTGCGTCCGAAAACGTCGTATCTCACATCAGAGTTACTGGAGTTAATCCAAACGTCAAATAACATGATAGATAAGTAAGGATCGATTAGATACAGCACAGGAACAACGCTAATACGTGTTGTTTCGTTTAAAACTATTTCCAGCTCCTGCTGCGTCCAAAAAATTTGTATCTCACATCAGAGTTACTGGAGTCCATCCAAACGTCAAATAACATGATAGATGAGTAAGGATCGATTAGATACATCACAGGAACAACGCTAATACGTGTTGTTTCGTTTAAAACTATTTCCAGCTTCTGCTACGTCCGAAAACTTCGTATCTCACATCAGAGTTACTGGAGTCCATCGAAACGTCAAATAACATGATAGATAAGTAAGTATCGATTAGATACAGCACAGGAACAACGCTAATACGTGTTGTTTCGTTTAACACTATTTCCAGCTCCTGCTGCATCCAAAAACTTTGTATCTCACATCAGACTTACTGGAGTCCATCCAAACGTCAAATAACATGTTAGATAAGTAAGGATCGTTTAGATACATCACAGGAACAACGCTAATACGTGTTGTTTCGTTCAAAACTATTTCCAGCTTCCGCTGCGTCCGATAACTTTGTATCTCACATCAGAGTTACTGGAGTCTGTCCAAACGTCAAATAACATGATAGATGAGTAAGGATCGATTAGATACATTACAGGAACAACGCTAATATGTGTTGTTTCGTTTAAAACTATTTCCAGCTCCTGCTGCGTCCCAAAACTTTGTATCTCACATCAGACACACTGGAGTCCATCCAAACGTCAAATAACATGTTAGATAAGTAAGGATCGTTTAGATACATCACAGGAACAACGCTAATACGTGTTGTTTCGTTTAAAACTATTTCCAGCTCCTGCTGCGTCCAAAAACTTTGTATCTCACATCAGACTTACTGGAGTGTATCCAAACGTTAAATAACATGATAGATAAGTAAGGATCGATTATATACAGCACAGGAACAACGCTAATACGTGGTGTTTCGTTTAAAACTATTTCCAGCTCCTGCTGCGTCCAAAAACTTTGTATCTCACATCAGACTTACTGGAGTCCATCCAAACGTCAGATAACATGTTAGATAAGTAAGGATCGTTTAGATACATCACAGGAACAACGCTAATAGGTGGTGTTTCGTTCAAAACTACTTCCAGCTTCTGCTGCTTCCGAAATCTTTGTATTTCTCATCAGAGTTACTGGAGTCCATCCAAACGTCAAATAACATGATAGATTAGTAAGGATCGATTATATACATCACAGGAACAACGCTAATACGTGTTGTTTCGTTTAAAACTATTTCCAGCTTCTGCTGCGTCCGAAAACGTCGTATCTCACATTAGAGTTACTTGAGTCCATCGAAACGTCAAATAACATAGTAGCTAAGTAAGGATCGATTAGATACATCACAGGAACAACGCTAATGCGTGTTGTTTCGTTTAAAACTATTTCCAGCTTCTGCTGCGTCCGAAAACGTCGTATCTCACATCAGAGCTACTGGAGTCCATCGAAACGCCAAATAACATGATAGATAAGTAAGGATCGATTAGATACAGCACAGGAACAACGCTAATACGTGTTGTTTCGTTTAAAACTATTTCCAGCTCCTGCTGCGTCCAAAAACTTTGTATCTCACATCAGAGTTACTGGAGTCCATCCAAACGTCAAATAACATGATAGATGAGTAAGGATCGATTAGATACATCACCGGAACAACGCTAATACGTGTTGTTTCGTTTAAAACTATTTCCAGCTTCTGCTGCGTCCGAAAACTTCGTATCTCACATCAGAGTTACTGGAGTCCATCGAAACGTCAAATAACATGATAGATAAGTAAGTATCGATTAGATACAGCACAGGAACAACGCTAATACGTGTTGTTTCGTTTAAAACTATTTCCAGCTCCTGCTGCGTCCAAAAACTTTGTATCTCACATCAGACTTACTGGAGTGTATCCAAACGTTAAATAACATGTTAGATAAGTAAGGATCGTTTAGATACATCACAGGAACAACGCTAATAGGTGTTGTTTCGTTCAAAACTATTTCCAGCTTCTGCTGCGTCCGAAATCTTTGTATCTCTCATCCTAGTTACTGGAGTCCATCCAAACGTCAAATAACATGATAGATGAGTAAGGATCGATTAGATACATCACAGGAACAACGCTAATACGTGTTGTTTCGTTTAATACTATTTCCAGCTTCTGCTGCGTCCGGAAACGTCGTATCTCACATCAGAGTTACTGGAGTCCATCGAAACGTCAAATAACATGATAGATGAGTAAGGATCGATTAGATACATCACAGGAACAACGCTAATGCCTGTTGCTTCGTTTAAAACTATTTCCAGCTTCTGCTGCGTCCGAGAACTTCGTATCTCACGTCAGGGTTACTGGAGTCCATCCAAACGTCAAATAACATGATAGATAAGTAAGGATCGATTAGATACAGCACAGGAACAACGCTAATACGTGTTGTTTCGTTTAAAACTATTTCCAGCTCCTGCTGCGTCCCAAAACTTTGTATCTCACATCAGACACACTGGAGTCCATCCAAACGTCAAATAACATGTTAGATAAGTAAGGATCGTTTAGATACATCACAGGAACAACGCTAATAGGTGGTGTATCGTTCAAAAGTATTTCCAGCTTCTGCTGCGTCCGAAATCTTTGTATCTCTCATCAGAGTTACTGGAGTCCACTCAAACGTCAAATAACATGATAGATGAGTAAGGATCGATTAGATACATCACAGGAACAACGCTAATACGTGTTGTTTCGTTTAAAACTATTTCCAGCTTCTGCTGCGTCCGAAAACGTCGTATCTCACATCAGAGTTACTGGAGTTAATCCAAACGTCAAATAACATGATAGATAAGTAAGGATCGATTAGATACAGCACAGGAACAACGCTAATACGTGTTGTTTCGTTTAAAACTATTTCCAGCTCCTGCTGCGTCCAAAAACTTTGTATCTCACATCAGAGTTACTGGAGTCCATCGAAACGTCAAATAACATGATAGATAAGTAAGTATCGATTAGATACAGCACAGGAACAACGCTAATACGTGTTGTTTCGTTTAACACTATTTCCAGCTCCTGCTGCGTCCAAAAACTTTGTATCTCACATCAGACTTACTGGAGTCCATCCAAACGTCAAATAACATGTTAGATAAGTAAGGATCGTTTAGATACATCACAGGAACAACGCTAATACGTGTTGTTTCGTTCAAAACTATTTCCAGCTTCTGCTGCGTCCGATAACTTTGTATCTCACATCAGAGTTACTGGAGTCTGTCCAAACATCAAATAACATGATAGATGAGTAAGGATCGATTAGATACATTACAGGAACAACGCTAATATGTGTTGTTTCGTTTAAAACTATTTCCAGATCCTGCTGCGTCCCAAAACTTTGTATCTCACATCAGACACACTGGAGTCCATCCAAACGTCAAATAACATGTTAGATAAGTAAGGATCGTTTAGATACATCACAGGAACAACGCTAATACGTGTTGTTCCGTTTAAAACTATTTCCAGCTCCTGCTGCGTCCAAAAACTTTGTATCTCACATCAGACTTACTGGAGTGTATCCAAACGTTAAATAACATGATAGATAAGTAAGGATCGATTAGATACAGCACAGGAACAACGCTAATACGTGGTGTTTCGTTTAAAACTATTTCCAGCTCCTGCTGCGTCCAAAAACTTTGTATCTCACATCAGACTTACTGGAGTCCATCCAAACGTCAAATAACATGTTAGATAAGTAAGGATCGTTTAGATACATCACAGGAACAACGCTAATAGGTGGTGTTTCGTTCAAAACTATTTCCAGCTTCTGCTGCTTCCGAAATCTTTGTATTTCTCATCAGAGTTACTGGAGTCCATCCAAACGTCAAATAACATGATAGATGAGTAAGGATCGATTATATACATCACAGGAACAACGCTAATACGTGTTGTCTCGTTTAAAACTATTTCCAGCTTCTGCTGCGTCCGAAAACGTCGTATCTCACATTAGAGTTACTGGAGTCCATCGAAACGTCAAATAACATAGTAGCTAAGTAAGGATCGATTAGATACATCACAGGAACAACGCTAATGCGTGTTGTTTCGTTTAAAACTATTTCCAGCTTCTGCTGCGTCCGAAAACGTCGTATCTCACATCAGAGCTACTGGAGTCCATCGAAACGCCAAATAACATGATAGATAAGTAAGGATCGATTAGATACAGCACAGGAACAACGCTAATACGTGTTGTTTCGTTTAAAACTATTTCCAGCTTCGGCTGCGTCCGAGAACTTCGTATCTCAAGTCAGGGTTACTGGGGTCCATCCAAACGTCAAATAACATGATAGATAAGTAAGGATCGATTAGATACATCACAGGAACAACGCTAATGCATGTTGTTTCGTTTAAAACTATTTCTAGCTTCAGCTGCGTCCGAGAACTTCGTATCTCACATCTAAGTTACTGGAGTCCATCGTAACGCCAAATAACATGATAGATGAGTAAGGATCCATTAGATACATCACAGGAACAACGCTAATGCGTGTTGTTTCGTTTAAAACTATTTCCAGCTTCTGCTGCGTCCGAGAACTTCGTATCTCACATCTAAGTTACTGGAGTCCATCGAAACGTCAAATAACATGATAGATAAGTAAGGATCGATTAGATACAGCACAGGAACAACGCTAATACGTGTTGTTTCGTTTAAAACTATTTCCAGCTCCTGCTGCGTCCCAAAACATTGTACCTCACATCAGACTTACTGGAGTCCATCCAAACGTCAAATAACATGATAGATAAGTAAGGATCGATTAGATACATCACAGGAACAACGCTAATGCGTGTTGTTTCGTTTAAAACTATTTCTAGCTTCAGCTGCGTCCGAGAACTTCGTATCTCACATCTAAGTTACTGGAGTCCATCGAAACGTCAAATAACATGATAGATAAGTAAGGATCGATTAGATACAGCACAGGAACAACGCTAATACGTGTTGTTTCGTTTAAAACTATTTCCAGCTCCTGCTGCGTCCCAAAACATTGTACCTCACATCAGACTTACTGGAGTCCATCCAAACGTCAAATAACATGTTAGATAAGTAAGGATCGTTTAGATACATCACAGGAACAACGCTAATACGTGTTGTTTCGTTCAAAACTATTTCCAGCTTCTGCTGCGTCCGAAATCTTTGTGTCTCTCATCAGAGTTACTGGAGTCCATCCAAACGTCAAATAACATGATAGATGAGTAAGGAAGATTAGATACATCACAGGAACAACGCTAATACGTGTTGTTTCGTTTAAAACTATTTCCAGCTTCTGCTGCGTCCGAAAACGTCGTATCTCACATCAGAGTTACTGGAGTCCATCGAAACGTCAAATAGCATGATAGATAAGTATGGATCGATTAGATACAGCACAGGAACAACGCTAATACGTGTTGTTTCGTTCAAAACTATTTCCAGCTTCTGCTGCGTCCGATAACTATGTATCTCACATCAGGGTTACTGGAGTCCGTCCAAACTTCAAATAACATGATAGATGAGTAAGGATCGATTAGATACATCACAGGAACAACGCTAATACGTGTTGTTTCGTTTAAAACTATTTCCAGCTTCTGCTGCGTCCGAAAACGTCGTATATCACATCAGAGTTACTGGAGTCCATCGAAACGTCAAATAACATGATAGATGAGTAAGGATCGATTAGATATATCACAGGAACAACGCTAATACGTCTTGCTTTGTTTAAAACTATTTCCAGCTTCTGCTGCGTCCGAAAATGTCGTATCTCACATCAAAGTTACTGGAGTCCATCGAAACGTCAAATAACATGATAGATAAGCAAGGATCGATTAGATACAGCACAGGAACAACGCTAATGCGTGTTGTTTCGTTTAAAACTATTTCTAGCTTCAGCTGCGTCCGAGAACTTCGTATCTCACATCTAAGTTACTGGAGTCCATCGTAACGCCAAATAACATGTTAGATAAGTAAGGATCGTTTAGATACATCACAGGAACAACGCTAATACGTGTTGTTTCGTTCAAAATTATTTCCAGCTTCTACCGCGTCCGAGAACTTTGTATCTCTCATCAGAGTTACTGGAGTCCGTCCAAACGTCAAATAACATGATAGATGAGTAAGGATCGATTAGATACATCACAGGAACAACGCTAATATGTGTTGCTTCGTTTCAAACTATTTCCAGCTGCTGCTGCGTCCGAAAATTTCGTATCTCACATTAGAGTTACTGGAGTCCATCGAAACGTCAAATAACATAGCAGCTAAGTAAGGATCGATTAGATACATCACAGGAACAACGTTAATACGTGTTGTTTCGTTCAAAACTATTTCCAGTTTCTGCTGCGTCCAAAAACTTTGTATCTCACATCAGAGTTACTGGAGTCCATCCAAACGTCAAATAACATGATAGATGAGTAAGGATCGATTAGATACATCACAGGAACAACGCTAATACGTGTTGTTTCGTTTAAAACTATTTCCAGCTTCTGCTGCGTCCGAAAACTTCGTATCTCACATCAGAGCTACTGGAGTCCATCGAAACGCCAAATAGCATGATAGATGAGTAAGGATCGATTAGATACATCACAGGAACAACGCTAATACGTGTTGTTTCATTTAAAACTATTTCCAGCTTCAGCTGCGTCCGAGAACTTCGTATCTCACATCAAAGTTACTGGAGTCCATCGAAACGCCAAATAACATGATAGATGAGTAAGGATCGATTAGATACATCACAGGAACAACGCTAATGCGTGTTGTTTCGTTTGAAACTATTTCCAGCTTCTGCTGCGTCCGAAAACGTCGTATCTCACATCAGAGCTACTGGAGTTCATCGAAACGCCAAATAACATGATATATGAGTAAGGATCGATTAGATACAGCACAGGAACAACGCTAATACGTGTTGTTTCGTTTAAAACTATTTCCAGCTCCTGCTGCGTCCAAAAACTTTGTATCTCACATCAGACTTACTGGAGTCCATCCAAACGTCAAATAACATGTTAGATAAGTAAGGATCGTTTAGATACATCACAGGAACAACGCTAATACCTGTTGCTTCGTTCAAAACTATTTCCAGTTTCTACTGCGTCCGAGAACTTTGTATCTCTCATCAGAGTTACTGGAGTCCGTCCGAACGTCAAATAACATGATAGATGAGTAAGGATCGATTAGATACAGCACAGGAACAACGCTAATACGTGTTGTTTCGTTTAAAATTATTTCCAGCTTCTGCTGCGTCCAAAAACTTTGTATCTCACATCAGAGTTACTGGAGTCCATCCAAACGTCAAATAACATGATAGATGAGTAAGGATCGATTAGATACAGCACATGAACAACGCTAATACGTGTTGTTTCGTTCAAAACTATTTCCAGCTTCTGCTGCGTCCGATAACTTTGTATCTCACATCAGAGTTACTGGAGTCCGTCCAAACGTCAAATAACATGATAGATGAGTAAGAATCGATTAGATACATCACAGGAACAACGCTAATACGTGTTGTTTCGTTTAAAACTATTTCCAGCTTCTGCTGCGTCCAAAAACTTTGTATCTCACATCAGAGTTACTGGAGTCCATCGAAATGCCAAATAACATGATAGATAAGTAAGGATCGATTAGATACTACACAGGAACAACGCTAATGCGTGTTGTTTCGTTTAAAACTATTTCCAGCTTCTGCTGCGTCCGAAAACTTCGTATCTCACATCAGAGTTACTGGAGTCCATCGAAATGTCAAATAACATGATAGATAAGTAAGGATCGATTAGATACTACACAGGAACAACGCTAATACGTGTTGTTTCCTTCAAAACTATTTCCAGCTTCTGCTGCGTCCGATAACTATGTATCTCACATCAGGGTTACTGGAGTCCGTCCAAACTTCAAATAACATGATAGATGAGTAAGGATCGATTAGATACATCACAGGAACAACGCTAATACGTGTTGTTTCGTTTAAAACTATTTCCAGCTTCTGCTGCGTCCGAAAACGTCGTATATCACATCAGAGTTACTGGAGTCCATCGAAACGTCAAATAACATGATAGATGAGTAAGGATCGATTAGATATATCACAGGAACAACGCTAATACGTCTTGCTTTGTTTAAAACTATTTCCAGCTTCTGCTGCGTCCGAAAATGTCGTATCTCACATCAAAGTTACTGGAGTCCATCGAAACGTCAAATAACATGATAGATAAGCAAGGATCGATTAGATACAGCACAGGAACAACGCTAATGCGTGTTGTTTCGTTTAAAACTATTTCTAGCTTCAGCTGCGTCCGAGAACTTCGTATCTCACATCTAAGTTACTGGAGTCCATCGTAACGCCAAATAACATGTTAGATAAGTAAGGATCGTTTAGATACATCACAGGAACAACGCTAATACGTGTTGTTTCGTTCAAAATTATTTCCAGCTTCTACCGCGTCCGAGAACTTTGTATCTCTCATCAGAGTTACTGGAGTCCGTCCAAACGTCAAATAACATGATAGATGAGTAAGGATCGATTAGATACATCACAGGAACAACGCTAATATGTGTTGCTTCGTTTCAAACTATTTCCAGCTGCTGCTGCGTCCGAAAATTTCGTATCTCACATTAGAGTTACTGGAGTCCATCGAAACGTCAAATAACATAGCAGCTAAGTAAGGATCGATTAGATACATCATAGGAACAACGTTAATACGTGTTGTTTCGTTCAAAACTATTTCCAGTTTCTGCTGCGTCCAAAAACTTTGTATCTCACATCAGAGTTACTGGAGTCCATCCAAACGTCAAATAACATGATAGATGAGTAAGGATCGATTAGATACATCACAGGAACAACGCTAATACGTGTTGTTTCGTTTAAAACTATTTCCAGCTTCTGCTGCGTCCGAAAACTTCGTATCTCACATCAGAGCTACTGGAGTCCATCGAAACGCCAAATAGCATGATAGATGAGTAAGGATCGATTAGATACATCACAGGAACAACGCTAATACGTGTTGTTTCATTTAAAACTATTTCCAGCTTCAGCTGCGTCCGAGAACTTCGTATCTCACATCAAAGTTACTGGAGTCCATCGAAACGCCAAATAACATGATAGATGAGTAAGGATCGATTAGATACATCACAGGAACAACGCTAATGCGTGTTGTTTCGTTTGAAACTATTTCCAGCTTCTGCTGCGTCCGAAAACGTCGTATCTCACATCAGAGCTACTGGAGTTCATCGAAACGCCAAATAACATGATATATGAGTAAGGATCGATTAGATACAGCACAGGAACAACGCTAATACGTGTTGTTTCGTTTAAAACTATTTCCAGCTCCTGCTGCGTCCAAAAACTTTGTATCTCACATCAGACTTACTGGAGTCCATCCAAACGTCAAATAACATGTTAGATAAGTAAGGATCGTTTAGATACATCACAGGAACAACGCTAATACGTGTTGTTTCGTTCAAAATTATTTCCAGCTTCTACCGCGTCCGAGAACTTTGTATCTCTCATCAGAGTTACTGGAGTCCGTCCAAACGTCAAATAACATGATAGATGAGTAAGGATCGATTAGATACATCACAGGAACAACGCTAATATGTGTTGCTTCGTTTCAAACTATTTCCAGCTGCTGCTGCGTCCGAAAATTTCGTATCTCACATTAGAGTTACTGGAGTCCATCGAAACGTCAAATAACATAGCAGCTAAGTAAGGATCGATTAGATACATCATAGGAACAACGTTAATACGTGTTGTTTCGTTCAAAACTATTTCCAGTTTCTGCTGCGTCCAAAAACTTTGTATCTCACATCAGAGTTACTGGAGTCCATCGAAACGTCAAATAACATGATAGATAAGCAAGGATCGATTAGATACATCACAGGAACAACGCTAATAGGTGGTGTTTCGTTCAAAACTACTTCCAGCTTCTGCTGCTTCCGAAATCTTTGTATTTCTCATCAGAGTTACTGGAGTCCATCCAAACGTCAAATAACATGATAGATTAGTAAGGATCGATTATATACATCACAGGAACAACGCTAATACGTGTTGTTTCGTTTAAAACTATTTCCAGCTTCTGCTGCGTCCGAAAACGTCGTATCTCACATTAGAGTTACTTGAGTCCATCGAAACGTCAAATAACATAGTAGCTAAGTAAGGATCGATTAGATACATCACAGGAACAACGCTAATGCGTGTTGTTTCGTTTAAAACTATTTCCAGCTTCTGCTGCGTCCGAAAACGTCGTATCTCACATCAGAGCTACTGGAGTCCATCGAAACGCCAAATAACATGATAGATAAGTAAGGATCGATTAGATACAGCACAGGAACAACGCTAATACGTGTTGTTTCGTTTAAAACTATTTCCAGCTCCTGCTGCGTCCAAAAACTTTGTATCTCACATCAGAGTTACTGGAGTCCATCCAAACGTCAAATAACATGATAGATGAGTAAGGATCGATTAGATACATCACCGGAACAACGCTAATACGTGTTGTTTCGTTTAAAACTATTTCCAGCTTCTGCTGCGTCCGAAAACTTCGTATCTCACATCAGAGTTACTGGAGTCCATCGAAACGTCAAATAACATGATAGATAAGTAAGTATCGATTAGATACAGCACAGGAACAACGCTAATACGTGTTGTTTCGTTTAAAACTATTTCCAGCTCCTGCTGCGTCCAAAAACTTTGTATCTCACATCAGACTTACTGGAGTGTATCCAAACGTTAAATAACATGTTAGATAAGTAAGGATCGTTTAGATACATCACAGGAACAACGCTAATAGGTGTTGTTTCGTTCAAAACTATTTCCAGCTTCTGCTGCGTCCGAAATCTTTGTATCTCTCATCCTAGTTACTGGAGTCCATCCAAACGTCAAATAACATGATAGATGAGTAAGGATCGATTAGATACATCACAGGAACAACGCTAATACGTGTTGTTTCGTTTAATACTATTTCCAGCTTCTGCTGCGTCCGGAAACGTCGTATCTCACATCAGAGTTACTGGAGTCCATCGAAACGTCAAATAACATGATAGATGAGTAAGGATCGATTAGATACATCACAGGAACAACGCTAATGCCTGTTGCTTCGTTTAAAACTATTTCCAGCTTCTGCTGCGTCCGAGAACTTCGTATCTCACGTCAGGGTTACTGGAGTCCATCCAAACGTCAAATAACATGATAGATAAGTAAGGATCGATTAGATACAGCACAGGAACAACGCTAATACGTGTTGTTTCGTTTAAAACTATTTCCAGCTCCTGCTGCGTCCCAAAACTTTGTATCTCACATCAGACACACTGGAGTCCATCCAAACGTCAAATAACATGTTAGATAAGTAAGGATCGTTTAGATACATCACAGGAACAACGCTAATAGGTGGTGTATCGTTCAAAAGTATTTCCAGCTTCTGCTGCGTCCGAAATCTTTGTATCTCTCATCAGAGTTACTGGAGTCCACTCAAACGTCAAATAACATGATAGATGAGTAAGGATCGATTAGATACATCACAGGAACAACGCTAATACGTGTTGTTTCGTTTAAAACTATTTCCAGCTTCTGCTGCGTCCGAAAACGTCGTATCTCACATCAGAGTTACTGGAGTTAATCCAAACGTCAAATAACATGATAGATAAGTAAGGATCGATTAGATACAGCACAGGAACAACGCTAATACGTGTTGTTTCGTTTAAAACTATTTCCAGCTCCTGCTGCGTCCAAAAACTTTGTATCTCACATCAGAGTTACTGGAGTCCATCGAAACGTCAAATAACATGATAGATAAGTAAGTATCGATTAGATACAGCACAGGAACAACGCTAATACGTGTTGTTTCGTTTAACACTATTTCCAGCTCCTGCTGCGTCCAAAAACTTTGTATCTCACATCAGACTTACTGGAGTCCATCCAAACGTCAAATAACATGTTAGATAAGTAAGGATCGTTTAGATACATCACAGGAACAACGCTAATACGTGTTGTTTCGTTCAAAACTATTTCCAGCTTCTGCTGCGTCCGATAACTTTGTATCTCACATCAGAGTTACTGGAGTCTGTCCAAACATCAAATAACATGATAGATGAGTAAGGATCGATTAGATACATTACAGGAACAACGCTAATAGGTGTTGTTTCGTTTAAAACTATTTCCAGATCCTGCTGCGTCCCAAAACTTTGTATCTCACATCAGACACACTGGAGTCCATCCAAACGTCAAATAACATGTTAGATAAGTAAGGATCGTTTAGATACATCACAGGAACAACGCTAATACGTGTTGTTCCGTTTAAAACTATTTCCAGCTCCTGCTGCGTCCAAAAACTTTGTATCTCACATCAGACTTACTGGAGTGTATCCAAACGTTAAATAACATGATAGATAAGTAAGGATCGATTAGATACAGCACAGGAACAACGCTAATACGTGGTGTTTCGTTTAAAACTATTTCCAGCTCCTGCTGCGTCCAAAAACTTTGTATCTCACATCAGACTTACTGGAGTCCATCCAAACGTCAAATAACATGTTAGATAAGTAAGGATCGTTTAGATACATCACAGGAACAACGCTAATAGGTGGTGTTTCGTTCAAAACTATTTCCAGCTTCTGCTGCTTCCGAAATCTTTGTATTTCTCATCAGAGTTACTGGAGTCCATCCAAACGTCAAATAACATGATAGATGAGTAAGGATCGATTATATACATCACAGGAACAACGCTAATACGTGTTGTCTCGTTTAAAACTATTTCCAGCTTCTGCTGCGTCCGAAAACGTCGTATCTCACATTAGAGTTACTGGAGTCCATCGAAACGTCAAATAACATAGTAGCTAAGTAAGGATCGATTAGATACATCACAGGAACAACGCTAATGCGTGTTGTTTCGTTTAAAACTATTTCCAGCTTCTGCTGCGTCCGAAAACGTCGTATCTCACATCAGAGCTACTGGAGTCCATCGAAACGCCAAATAACATGATAGATAAGTAAGGATCGATTAGATACAGCACAGGAACAACGCTAATACGTGTTGTTTCGTTTAAAACTATTTCCAGCTTCGGCTGCGTCCGAGAACTTCGTATCTCAAGTCAGGGTTACTGGGGTCCATCCAAACGTCAAATAACATGATAGATAAGTAAGGATCGATTAGATACATCACAGGAACAACGCTAATGCATGTTGTTTCGTTTAAAACTATTTCTAGCTTCAGCTGCGTCCGAGAACTTCGTATCTCACATCTAAGTTACTGGAGTCCATCGTAACGCCAAATAACATGATAGATGAGTAAGGATCCATTAGATACATCACAGGAACAACGCTAATGCGTGTTGTTTCGTTTAAAACTATTTCCAGCTTCTGCTGCGTCCGAGAACTTCGTATCTCACATCTAAGTTACTGGAGTCCATCGAAACGTCAAATAACATGATAGATAAGTAAGGATCGATTAGATACAGCACAGGAACAACGCTAATACGTGTTGTTTCGTTTAAAACTATTTCCAGCTCCTGCTGCGTCCCAAAACATTGTACCTCACATCAGACTTACTGGAGTCCATCCAAACGTCAAATAACATGATAGATAAGTAAGGATCGATTAGATACATCACAGGAACAACGCTAATGCGTGTTGTTTCGTTTAAAACTATTTCTAGCTTCAGCTGCGTCCGAGAACTTCGTATCTCACATCTAAGTTACTGGAGTCCATCGAAACGTCAAATAACATGATAGATAAGTAAGGATCGATTAGATACAGCACAGGAACAACGCTAATACGTGTTGTTTCGTTTAAAACTATTTCCAGCTCCTGCTGCGTCCCAAAACATTGTACCTCACATCAGACTTACTGGAGTCCATCCAAACGTCAAATAACATGTTAGATAAGTAAGGATCGTTTAGATACATCACAGGAACAACGCTAATACGTGTTGTTTCGTTCAAAACTATTTCCAGCTTCTGCTGCGTCCGAAATCTTTGTGTCTCTCATCAGAGTTACTGGAGTCCATCCAAACGTCAAATAACATGATAGATGAGTAAGGAAGATTAGATACATCACAGGAACAACGCTAATACGTGTTGTTTCGTTTAAAACTATTTCCAGCTTCTGCTGCGTCCGAAAACGTCGTATCTCACATCAGAGTTACTGGAGTCCATCGAAACGTCAAATAGCATGATAGATAAGTATGGATCGATTAGATACAGCACAGGAACAACGCTAATACGTGTTGTTTCGTTCAAAACTATTTCCAGCTTCTGCTGCGTCCGATAACTATGTATCTCACATCAGGGTTACTGGAGTCCGTCCAAACTTCAAATAACATGATAGATGAGTAAGGATCGATTAGATACATCACAGGAACAACGCTAATACGTGTTGTTTCGTTTAAAACTATTTCCAGCTTCTGCTGCGTCCGAAAACGTCGTATATCACATCAGAGTTACTGGAGTCCATCGAAACGTCAAATAACATGATAGATGAGTAAGGATCGATTAGATATATCACAGGAACAACGCTAATACGTCTTGCTTTGTTTAAAACTATTTCCAGCTTCTGCTGCGTCCGAAAATGTCGTATCTCACATCAAAGTTACTGGAGTCCATCGAAACGTCAAATAACATGATAGATAAGCAAGGATCGATTAGATACAGCACAGGAACAACGCTAATGCGTGTTGTTTCGTTTAAAACTATTTCTAGCTTCAGCTGCGTCCGAGAACTTCGTATCTCACATCTAAGTTACTGGAGTCCATCGTAACGCCAAATAACATGTTAGATAAGTAAGGATCGTTTAGATACATCACAGGAACAACGCTAATACGTGTTGTTTCGTTCAAAATTATTTCCAGCTTCTACCGCGTCCGAGAACTTTGTATCTCTCATCAGAGTTACTGGAGTCCGTCCAAACGTCAAATAACATGATAGATGAGTAAGGATCGATTAGATACATCACAGGAACAACGCTAATATGTGTTGCTTCGTTTCAAACTATTTCCAGCTGCTGCTGCGTCCGAAAATTTCGTATCTCACATTAGAGTTACTGGAGTCCATCGAAACGTCAAATAACATAGCAGCTAAGTAAGGATCGATTAGATACATCACAGGAACAACGTTAATACGTGTTGTTTCGTTCAAAACTATTTCCAGTTTCTGCTGCGTCCAAAAACTTTGTATCTCACATCAGAGTTACTGGAGTCCATCCAAACGTCAAATAACATGATAGATGAGTAAGGATCGATTAGATACATCACAGGAACAACGCTAATACGTGTTGTTTCGTTTAAAACTATTTCCAGCTTCTGCTGCGTCCGAAAACTTCGTATCTCACATCAGAGCTACTGGAGTTCATCGAAACGCCAAATAGCATGATAGATGAGTAAGGATCGATTAGATACATCACAGGAACAACGCTAATACGTGTTGTTTCATTTAAAACTATTTCCAGCTTCAGCTGCGTCCGAGAACTTCGTATCTCACATCAAAGTTACTGGAGTCCATCGAAACGCCAAATAACATGATAGATGAGTAAGGATCGATTAGATACATCACAGGAACAACGCTAATGCGTGTTGTTTCGTTTGAAACTATTTCCAGCTTCTGCTGCGTCCGAAAACGTTGTATCTCACATCAGAGCTACTGGAGTTCATCGAAACGCCAAATAACATGATATATGAGTAAGGATCGATTAGATACAGCACAGGAACAACGCTAATACGTGTTGTTTCGTTTAAAACTATTTCCAGCTCCTGCTGCGTCCAAAAACTTTGTATCTCACATCAGACTTACTGGAGTCCATCCAAACGTCAAATAACATGTTAGATAAGTAAGGATCGTTTAGATACATCACAGGAACAACGCTAATACCTGTTGCTTCGTTCAAAACTATTTCCAGTTTCTACTGCGTCCGAGAACTTTGTATCTCTCATCAGAGTTACTGGAGTCCGTCCGAACGTCAAATAACATGATAGATGAGTAAGGATCGATTAGATACAGCACAGGAACAACGCTAATACGTGTTGTTTCGTTTAAAATTATTTCCAGCTTCTGCTGCGTCCAAAAACTTTGTATCTCACATCAGAGTTACTGGAGTCCATCCAAACGTCAAATAACATGATAGATGAGTAAGGATCGATTAGATACAGCACATGAACAACGCTAATACGTGTTGTTTCGTTCAAAACTATTTCCAGCTTCTGCTGCGTCCGATAACTTTGTATCTCACATCAGAGTTACTGGAGTCCGTCCAAACGTCAAATAACATGATAGATGAGTAAGAATCGATTAGATACATCACAGGAACAACGCTAATACGTGTTGTTTCGTTTAAAACTATTTCCAGCTTCTGCTGCGTCCAAAAACTTTGTATCTCACATCAGAGTTACTGGAGTCCATCGAAATGCCAAATAACATGATAGATAAGTAAGGATCGATTAGATACTACACAGGAACAACGCTAATGCGTGTTGTTTCGTTTAAAACTATTTCCAGCTTCTGCTGCGTCCGAAAACTTCGTATCTCACATCAGAGTTACTGGAGTCCATCGAAATGTCAAATAACATGATAGATAAGTAAGGATCGATTAGATACTACACAGGAACAACGCTAATACGTGTTGTTTCCTTCAAAACTATTTCCAGCTTCTGCTGCGTCCGATAACTATGTATCTCACATCAGGGTTACTGGAGTCCGTCCAAACTTCAAATAACATGATAGATGAGTAAGGATCGATTAGATACATCACAGGAACAACGCTAATACGTGTTGTTTCGTTTAAAACTATTTCCAGCTTCTGCTGCGTCCGAAAACGTCGTATATCACATCAGAGTTACTGGAGTCCATCGAAACGTCAAATAACATGATAGATGAGTAAGGATCGATTAGATATATCACAGGAACAACGCTAATACGTCTTGCTTTGTTTAAAACTATTTCCAGCTTCTGCTGCGTCCGAAAATGTCGTATCTCACATCAAAGTTACTGGAGTCCATCGAAACGTCAAATAACATGATAGATAAGCAAGGATCGATTAGATACAGCACAGGAACAACGCTAATGCGTGTTGTTTCGTTTAAAACTATTTCTAGCTTCAGCTGCGTCCGAGAACTTCGTATCTCACATCTAAGTTACTGGAGTCCATCGTAACGCCAAATAACATGTTAGATAAGTAAGGATCGTTTAGATACATCACAGGAACAACGCTAATACGTGTTGTTTCGTTCAAAATTATTTCCAGCTTCTACCGCGTCCGAGAACTTTGTATCTCTCATCAGAGTTACTGGAGTCCGTCCAAACGTCAAATAACATGATAGATGAGTAAGGATCGATTAGATACATCACAGGAACAACGCTAATATGTGTTGCTTCGTTTCAAACTATTTCCAGCTGCTGCTGCGTCCGAAAATTTCGTATCTCACATTAGAGTTACTGGAGTCCATCGAAACGTCAAATAACATAGCAGCTAAGTAAGGATCGATTAGATACATCATAGGAACAACGTTAATACGTGTTGTTTCGTTCAAAACTATTTCCAGTTTCTGCTGCGTCCAAAAACTTTGTATCTCACATCAGAGTTACTGGAGTCCATCCAAACGTCAAATAACATGATAGATGAGTAAGGATCGATTAGATACATCACAGGAACAACGCTAATACGTGTTGTTTCGTTTAAAACTATTTCCAGCTTCTGCTGCGTCCGAAAACTTCGTATCTCACATCAGAGCTACTGGAGTCCATCGAAACGCCAAATAGCATGATAGATGAGTAAGGATCGATTAGATACATCACAGGAACAACGCTAATACGTGTTGTTTCATTTAAAACTATTTCCAGCTTCAGCTGCGTCCGAGAACTTCGTATCTCACATCAAAGTTACTGGAGTCCATCGAAACGCCAAATAACATGATAGATGAGTAAGGATCGATTAGATACATCACAGGAACAACGCTAATGCGTGTTGTTTCGTTTGAAACTATTTCCAGCTTCTGCTGCGTCCGAAAACGTCGTATCTCACATCAGAGCTACTGGAGTTCATCGAAACGCCAAATAACATGATATATGAGTAAGGATCGATTAGATACAGCACAGGAACAACGCTAATACGTGTTGTTTCGTTTAAAACTATTTCCAGCTCCTGCTGCGTCCAAAAACTTTGTATCTCACATCAGACTTACTGGAGTCCATCCAAACGTCAAATAACATGTTAGATAAGTAAGGATCGTTTAGATACATCACAGGAACAACGCTAATACCTGTTGCTTCGTTCAAAACTATTTCCAGTTTCTACTGCGTCCGAGAACTTTGTATCTCTCATCAGAGTTACTGGAGTCCGTCCGAACGTCAAATAACATGATAGATGAGTAAGGATCGATTAGATACAGCACAGGAACAACGCTAATACGTGTTGTTTCGTTTAAAACTATTTCCAGCTTCTGCTGCGTCCAAAAACTTTGTATCTCACATCAGAGTTACTGGAGTCCATCCAAACGTCAAATAACATGATAGATGAGTAAGGATCGATTAGATACAGCACATGAACAACGCTAATACGTGTTGTTTCGTTCAAAACTATTTCCAGCTTCTGCTGCGTCCGATAACTTTGTATCTCACATCAGAGTTACTGGAGTCCGTCCAAACGTCAAATAACATGATAGATGAGTAAGAATCGATTAGATACATCACAGGAACAACGCTAATACGTGTTGTTTCGTTTAAAACTATTTCCAGCTTCTGCTGCGTCCAAAAACTTTGTATCTCACATCAGAGTTACTGGAGTCCATCGAAATGCCAAATAACATGATAGATAAGTAAGGATCGATTAGATACTACACAGGAACAACGCTAATGCGTGTTGTTTCGTTTAAAACTATTTCCAGCTTCTGCTGCGTCCGAAAACTTCGTATCTCACATCAGAGTTACTGGAGTCCATCGAAATGTCAAATAACATGATAGATGAGTAAGGATCGATTAGACACATCACAGGAACAACGCTAATACGTGTTGTTTCGTTCAAAACTATTTCCAGCTTCTGCTGCGTCCGATAACTTTGTATCTCACATCAGAGTTACTGGAGTCTGTCCAAACGTCAAATAACATGATAGATGAGTAAGGATCGATTAGATACATTACAGGAACAACGCTAATATGTGTTGTTTCGTTTAAAACTATTTCCAGCTGCTGCTGCCTCCGAAAACGTCGTATCTCACATCAGAGTTACTGGAGTCCATCGAAATGTCAAATAACATGATAGATAAGTAAGGATCGATTAGATACAGCACAGGAACAACGCTAATGCGTGTTGTTTCATTTAAAACTATTTCTAGCTTCAGCTGGGTCCGAGAACTTCGTATCTCATATCTAAGTTACTGGAGTTCATCGAAACGCCAAATAACATGATAGATGAGTAAGGATCGATTAGATACATCACAGGAACAACGCTAATGCGTGTTGTTTCGTTTAAAACTATTTCCAGCTTCTGCTGCGTCCGAAAATTTCGTATCTCACATTAGAGTTACTGGAGTCCATCGAAACGTCAAATAACATAGTAGCTAAGTAAGGATCGATTAGATACATCACATGAACAATGCTAATGCGTGTTGTTTCGTTCAAAACTATTTCCAGCTTCTGCTGCGTCCGAAAACGTCGTATCTCACATCAGAGTTACTGGAGCCCATCGAAACGTCAAATAACATGATAGACAAGTAAGGATCGATTAGATACATCACAGGAACATCGCTAATGCGTGTTGTTTCGTTTAAAACTATTTCCAGCCTCTGCTGCGTCCGAAAACGTCGTATCTCACATCAGAGTTACTGGAGCCCATCGAAACGTCAAATAACATGATAGATAAGTAAGGATCGATTAGATACAGCACAGGAACAACGCTAAAACGTGTTGTTTCGTTTACAACTATTTCCAGCTCCTGCTGCGTCCGAAAACTTCGTATCTCACATCTAAGTTACTGGAGTCCATCGAAACGCCAAATAACATGATAGATGAGTAAGGATCGATTAGATACATCACAGGAACAACGCTAATGCGTGTTGTTTCGTTTAAAACTATTTCCAGCTTCTGCTGCGTCCGAGAACTTCGTATCTCACGTCAGGGTTACTGGAGTCCATCCAAACGTCAAATAACATAATAGATAAGTAAGGATCGATTAGATACAGCACAGGAACAACGCTAATACGTGTTGTTTCGTTTAAAACTATTTCCAGCTCCTGCTGCGTCCAAAAACTTTGTATCTCACATCAGACTTACTGGAGTCCATCCAAACGTCAAATAACATGTTAGATAAGTAAGGATCGTTTAGATACATCACAGGAACAACGCTAATACGTGTTGTTTCGTTCAAAACTATTTCCAGCTTCTACTGCGTCCGAGAACTTTGTATCTCTCATCAGAGTTACTGGAGTCCGTCCAAACGTCAAATAACATGATAGATGAGTAAGGATCGATTAGATACATCACAGGAACAACGCTAATATGTGTTGTTTCGTTTCAAACTATTTCCAGCTGCTGCTGCGTCTGAAAATTTCATATCTCACATTAGAGTTACTAGAGTCCATCGAAACGTCAAATAACATAGTAGCTAAGTAAGGATCGATTAGATACATCACAGGAACAACGCTAATAAGTGTTGTTTCGTTCAAAACTATTTCCAGCTTCTGCTGCGTCCAAAAACTTTGTATCTCACATCAGAGTTACTGGAGTCCATCCAAACGTTAAATAACATGATAGATGAGTAAGGATCGATTAGATACATCACAGGAACAACGCTGATAGGTGGTGTTTCGTTCAAAACTATTTCCAGCTTCTGCTGCGTCCAAAAACTTTGTATCTCACATCAGAGTTACTGGGGTCCATCCAAACGTCAAATAACATGATAGATGAGTAAGGATCGATCATATACATCACAGGAACAACGCTAATACGTGTTGTTTCGTTTAAAACTATTTCCAGCTTCTGCTGCGTCCGAAAACGTCGTATCTCACATCAGAGTTACTGGAGTCCATCGAAACGTCAAATAACATGATAGATAAGTAAGGATTGATTAGATACAGCACAGGAACAACGCTAATACGTGTTGTTTCGTTTAAAACTATTTCCAGTTCCTGCTGCGTCCAAAAACTTTGTATCTCACATCAGAGTTACTGGAGTCCATCCAAACGTCAAATAACATGTTAGATAAGTAAGGATCGTTTAGATACTTCACAGGAACAACGCTAATACGTGTTGTTTCGTTCAAAACTATTTCCAGCTTCTGCTGCGTCCGATAACTTTGTATCTCACATCAGAGTTACTGGAGTCCGTCCAAACGTCAAATAACATGTTAGATAAGTAAGGATCGTTTAGATACTTCACAGGAACAACGCTAATGCGTGTTGTTTCGTTTAAAACTATTTCTAGCTTCAGCTGCGTCCGAGAACTTCGTATCTCACATCTAAGTTACTGGAGTCCATCGAAACGCCAAATAACATGATAGATGAGTAAGGATCGATTAGATACATCACAGGAACAACGCTAATGCGTGTTGTTTCGTTTAAAACTATTTCCAGCTTCTGCTGCGTCCGATAACTTTGTATCTCACATCAGAGTTACTGGAGTCTGTCCAAACGTCAAATAACATGATAGATGAGTAAGGATCGATTAGATACATTACAGGAACAACGCTAATATGTGTTGTTTCGTTTAAAACTATTTCCAGCTGCTGCTGCCTCCGAAAACGTCGTATCTCACATCAGAGTTACTGGAGTCCATCGAAATGTCAAATAACATGATAGATAAGTAAGGATCGATTAGATACAGCACAGGAACAACGCTAATGCGTGTTGTTTCATTTAAAACTATTTCTAGCTTCAGCTGGGTCCGAGAACTTCGTATCTCACATCTAAGTTACTGGAGTTCATCGAAACGCCAAATAACATGATAGATGAGTAAGGATCGATTAGATACATCACAGGAACAACGCTAATGCGTGTTGTTTCGTTTAAAACTATTTCCAGCTTCTGCTGCGTCCGAAAATTTCGTATCTCACATTAGAGTTACTGGAGTCCATCGAAACGTCAAATAACATAGTAGCTAAGTAAGGATCGATTAGATACATCACAGGAACAATGCTAATGCGTGTTGTTTCGTTCAAAACTATTTCCAGCTTCTGCTGCGTCCGAAAACGTCGTATCTCACATCAGAGTTACTGGAGTCCATCGAAACGTCAAATAACATGATAGATGAGTAAGGATCGATTAGATATATCACAGGAACAACGCTAATACGTCTTGCTTTGTTTAAAACTATTTCCAGCTTCTGCTGCGTCCGAAAATGTCGTATCTCACATCAAAGTTACTGGAGTCCATCGAAACGTCAAATAACATGATAGATAAGCAAGGATCGATTAGATACAGCACAGGAACAACGCTAATGCGTGTTGTTTCGTTTAAAACTATTTCTAGCTTCAGCTGCGTCCGAGAACTTCGTATCTCACATCTAAGTTACTGGAGTCCATCGTAACGCCAAATAACATGTTAGATAAGTAAGGATCGTTTAGATACATCACAGGAACAACGCTAATACGTGTTGTTTCGTTCAAAATTATTTCCAGCTTCTACCGCGTCCGAGAACTTTGTATCTCTCATCAGAGTTACTGGAGTCCGTCCAAACGTCAAATAACATGATAGATGAGTAAGGATCGATTAGATACATCACAGGAACAACGCTAATATGTGTTGCTTCGTTTCAAACTATTTCCAGCTGCTGCTGCGTCCGAAAATTTCGTATCTCACATTAGAGTTACTGGAGTCCATCGAAACGTCAAATAACATAGCAGCTAAGTAAGGATCGATTAGATACATCATAGGAACAACGTTAATACGTGTTGTTTCGTTCAAAACTATTTCCAGTTTCTGCTGCGTCCAAAAACTTTGTATCTCACATCAGAGTTACTGGAGTCCATCCAAACGTCAAATAACATGATAGATGAGTAAGGATCGATTAGATACATCACAGGAACAACGCTAATACGTGTTGTTTCGTTTAAAACTATTTCCAGCTTCTGCTGCGTCCGAAAACTTCGTATCTCACATCAGAGCTACTGGAGTCCATCGAAACGCCAAATAGCATGATAGATGAGTAAGGATCGATTAGATACATCACAGGAACAACGCTAATACGTGTTGTTTCATTTAAAACTATTTCCAGCTTCAGCTGCGTCCGAGAACTTCGTATCTCACATCAAAGTTACTGGAGTCCATCGAAACGCCAAATAACATGATAGATGAGTAAGGATCGATTAGATACATCACAGGAACAACGCTAATGCGTGTTGTTTCGTTTGAAACTATTTCCAGCTTCTGCTGCGTCCGAAAACGTCGTATCTCACATCAGAGCTACTGGAGTTCATCGAAACGCCAAATAACATGATATATGAGTAAGGATCGATTAGATACAGCACAGGAACAACGCTAATACGTGTTGTTTCGTTTAAAACTATTTCCAGCTCCTGCTGCGTCCAAAAACTTTGTATCTCACATCAGACTTACTGGAGTCCATCCAAACGTCAAATAACATGTTAGATAAGTAAGGATCGTTTAGATACATCACAGGAACAACGCTAATACCTGTTGCTTCGTTCAAAACTATTTCCAGTTTCTACTGCGTCCGAGAACTTTGTATCTCTCATCAGAGTTACTGGAGTCCGTCCGAACGTCAAATAACATGATAGATGAGTAAGGATCGATTAGATACAGCACAGGAACAACGCTAATACGTGTTGTTTCGTTTAAAACTATTTCCAGCTTCTGCTGCGTCCAAAAACTTTGTATCTCACATCAGAGTTACTGGAGTCCATCCAAACGTCAAATAACATGATAGATGAGTAAGGATCGATTAGATACAGCACATGAACAACGCTAATACGTGTTGTTTCGTTCAAAACTATTTCCAGCTTCTGCTGCGTCCGATAACTTTGTATCTCACATCAGAGTTACTGGAGTCCGTCCAAACGTCAAATAACATGATAGATGAGTAAGAATCGATTAGATACATCACAGGAACAACGCTAATACGTGTTGTTTCGTTTAAAACTATTTCCAGCTGCTGCTGCCTCCGAAAACGTCGTATCTCACATCAGAGTTACTGGAGTCCATCGAAATGTCAAATAACATGATAGATAAGTAAGGATCGATTAGATACAGCACAGGAACAACGCTAATGCGTGTTGTTTCATTTAAAACTATTTCCAGCTTCTGCTGCGTCCGATAACTTTGTATCTCACATCAGAGTTACTGGAGTCTGTCCAAACGTCAAATAACATGATAGATGAGTAAGGATCGATTAGATACATTACAGGAACAACGCTAATATGTGTTGTTTCGTTTAAAACTATTTCCAGCTGCTGCTGCCTCCGAAAACGTCGTATCTCACATCAGAGTTACTGGAGTCCATCGAAATGTCAAATAACATGATAGATAAGTAAGGATCGATTAGATACAGCACAGGAACAACGCTAATGCGTGTTGTTTCATTTAAAACTATTTCTAGCTTCAGCTGGGTCCGAGAACTTCGTATCTCATATCTAAGTTACTGGAGTTCATCGAAACGCCAAATAACATGATAGATGAGTAAGGATCGATTAGATACATCACAGGAACAACGCTAATGCGTGTTGTTTCGTTTAAAACTATTTCCAGCTTCTGCTGCGTCCGAAAATTTCGTATCTCACATTAGAGTTACTGGAGTCCATCGAAACGTCAAATAACATAGTAGCTAAGTAAGGATCGATTAGATACATCACATGAACAATGCTAATGCGTGTTGTTTCGTTCAAAACTATTTCCAGCTTCTGCTGCGTCCGAAAACGTCGTATCTCACATCAGAGTTACTGGAGCCCATCGAAACGTCAAATAACATGATAGACAAGTAAGGATCGATTAGATACATCACAGGAACATCGCTAATGCGTGTTGTTTCGTTTAAAACTATTTCCAGCCTCTGCTGCGTCCGAAAACGTCGTATCTCACATCAGAGTTACTGGAGCCCATCGAAACGTCAAATAACATGATAGATAAGTAAGGATCGATTAGATACAGCACAGGAACAACGCTAAAACGTGTTGTTTCGTTTACAACTATTTCCAGCTCCTGCTGCGTCCGAAAACTTCGTATCTCACATCTAAGTTACTGGAGTCCATCGAAACGCCAAATAACATGATAGATGAGTAAGGATCGATTAGATACATCACAGGAACAACGCTAATGCGTGTTGTTTCGTTTAAAACTATTTCCAGCTTCTGCTGCGTCCGAGAACTTCGTATCTCACGTCAGGGTTACTGGAGTCCATCCAAACGTCAAATAACATAATAGATAAGTAAGGATCGATTAGATACAGCACAGGAACAACGCTAATACGTGTTGTTTCGTTTAAAACTATTTCCAGCTCCTGCTGCGTCCAAAAACTTTGTATCTCACATCAGACTTACTGGAGTCCATCCAAACGTCAAATAACATGTTAGATAAGTAAGGATCGTTTAGATACATCACAGGAACAACGCTAATACGTGTTGTTTCGTTCAAAACTATTTCCAGCTTCTACTGCGTCCGAGAACTTTGTATCTCTCATCAGAGTTACTGGAGTCCGTCCAAACGTCAAATAACATGATAGATGAGTAAGGATCGATTAGATACATCACAGGAACAACGCTAATATGTGTTGTTTCGTTTCAAACTATTTCCAGCTGCTGCTGCGTCTGAAAATTTCATATCTCACATTAGAGTTACTAGAGTCCATCGAAACGTCAAATAACATAGTAGCTAAGTAAGGATCGATTAGATACATCACAGGAACAACGCTAATAAGTGTTGTTTCGTTCAAAACTATTTCCAGCTTCTGCTGCGTCCAAAAACTTTGTATCTCACATCAGAGTTACTGGAGTCCATCCAAACGTTAAATAACATGATAGATGAGTAAGGATCGATTAGATACATCACAGGAACAACGCTGATAGGTGGTGTTTCGTTCAAAACTATTTCCAGCTTCTGCTGCGTCCAAAAACTTTGTATCTCACATCAGAGTTACTGGGGTCCATCCAAACGTCAAATAACATGATAGATGAGTAAGGATCGATCATATACATCACAGGAACAACGCTAATACGTGTTGTTTCGTTTAAAACTATTTCCAGCTTCTGCTGCGTCCGAAAACGTCGTATCTCACATCAGAGTTACTGGAGTCCATCGAAACGTCAAATAACATGATAGATAAGTAAGGATTGATTAGATACAGCACAGGAACAACGCTAATACGTGTTGTTTCGTTTAAAACTATTTCCAGTTCCTGCTGCGTCCAAAAACTTTGTATCTCACATCAGAGTTACTGGAGTCCATCCAAACGTCAAATAACATGTTAGATAAGTAAGGATCGTTTAGATACTTCACAGGAACAACGCTAATACGTGTTGTTTCGTTCAAAACTATTTCCAGCTTCTGCTGCGTCCGATAACTTTGTATCTCACATCAGAGTTACTGGAGTCCGTCCAAACGTCAAATAACATGTTAGATAAGTAAGGATCGTTTAGATACTTCACAGGAACAACGCTAATGCGTGTTGTTTCGTTTAAAACTATTTCTAGCTTCAGCTGCGTCCGAGAACTTCGTATCTCACATCTAAGTTACTGGAGTCCATCGAAACGCCAAATAACATGATAGATGAGTAAGGATCGATTAGATACATCACAGGAACAACGCTAATGCGTGTTGTTTCGTTTAAAACTATTTCCAGCTTCTGCTGCGTCCGATAACTTTGTATCTCACATCAGAGTTACTGGAGTCTGTCCAAACGTCAAATAACATGATAGATGAGTAAGGATCGATTAGATACATTACAGGAACAACGCTAATATGTGTTGTTTCGTTTAAAACTATTTCCAGCTGCTGCTGCCTCCGAAAACGTCGTATCTCACATCAGAGTTACTGGAGTCCATCGAAATGTCAAATAACATGATAGATAAGTAAGGATCGATTAGATACAGCACAGGAACAACGCTAATGCGTGTTGTTTCATTTAAAACTATTTCTAGCTTCAGCTGGGTCCGAGAACTTCGTATCTCACATCTAAGTTACTGGAGTTCATCGAAACGCCAAATAACATGATAGATGAGTAAGGATCGATTAGATACATCACAGGAACAACGCTAATGCGTGTTGTTTCGTTTAAAACTATTTCCAGCTTCTGCTGCGTCCGAAAATTTCGTATCTCACATTAGAGTTACTGGAGTCCATCGAAACGTCAAATAACATAGTAGCTAAGTAAGGATCGATTAGATACATCACAGGAACAATGCTAATGCGTGTTGTTTCGTTCAAAACTATTTCCAGCTTCTGCTGCGTCCGAAAACGTCGTATCTCACATCAGAGTTACTGGAGCCCATCGAAACGTCAAATAACATGATAGATAAGTAAGGATCGATTAGATACATCACAGGAACATCGCTAATGCGTGTTGTTTCGTTTAAAACTATTTCCAGCCTCTGCTGCGTCCGAAAACGTCGTATCTCACATCAGAGTTACTGGAGCCCATCGAAACGTCAAATAACATGATAGATAAGTAAGGATCGATTAGATACAGCACAGGAACAACGCTAAAACGTGTTGTTTCGTTTAAAACTATTTCCAGCTTCTGCTGCGTCCGAAAACGTCGTATCTCACATCAGAGTTACTGGAGCCCATCGAAACGTCAAATAACATGATAGATAAGTAAGGATCGATTAGATACAGCACAGGAACAACGCTAAAACGTGTTGTTTCGTTTACAACTATTTCCAGCTCCTGCTGCGTCCGAAAACTTCGTATCTCACATCTAAGTTACTGGAGTCCATCGAAACGCCAAATAACATGATAGATGAGTAAGGATCGATTAGATACATCACAGGAACAACGCTAATGCGTGTTGTTTCGTTTAAAACTATTTCCAGCTTCTGCTGCGTCCGAGAACTTCGTATCTCACGTCAGGGTTACTGGAGTCCATCCAAACGTCAAATAACATAATAGATAAGTAAGGATCGATTAGATACAGCACAGGAACAACGCTAATACGTGTTGTTTCGTTTAAAACTATTTCCAGCTCCTGCTGCGTCCAAAAACTTTGTATCTCACATCAGACTTACTGGAGTCCATCCAAACGTCAAATAACATGTTAGATAAGTAAGGATCGTTTAGATACATCACAGGAACAACGCTAATACGTGTTGTTTCGTTCAAAACTATTTCCAGCTTCTACTGCGTCCGAGAACTTTGTATCTCTCATCAGAGTTACTGGAGTCCGTCCAAACGTCAAATAACATGATAGATGAGTAAGGATCGATTAGATACATCACAGGAACAACGCTAATATGTGTTGTTTCGTTTCAAACTATTTCCAGCTGCTGCTGCGTCTGAAAATTTCATATCTCACATTAGAGTTACTAGAGTCCATCGAAACGTCAAATAACATAGTAGCTAAGTAAGGATCGATTAGATACATCACAGGAACAACGCTAATACGTGTTGTTTCGTTCAAAACTATTTCCAGCTTCTGCTGCGTCCAAAAACTTTGTATCTCACATCAGAGTTACTGGAGTCCATCCAAACGTCAAATAACATGATAGATGAGTAAGGATCGATTAGATACATCACAGGAACAACGCTAATAGGTGGTGTTTCGTTCAAAACTATTTCCAGCTTCTGCTGCGTCCAAAAACTTTGTATCTCACATCAGAGTTACTGGGGTCCATCCAAACGTCAAATAACATGATAGATGAGTAAGGATCGATCATATACATCACAGGAACAACGCTAATACGTGTTGTTTCGTTTAAAACTATTTCCAGCTTCTGCTGCGTCCGAAAACGTCGTATCTCACATCAGAGTTACTGGAGTCCATCGAAACGTCAAATAACATGATAGATAAGTAAGGATTGATTAGATACAGCACAGGAACAACGCTAATACGTGTTGTTTCGTTTAAAACTATTTCCAGTTCCTGCTGCGTCCAAAAACTTTGTATCTCACATCAGAGTTACTGGAGTCCATCCAAACGTCAAATAACATGTTAGATAAGTAAGGATCGTTTAGATACTTCACAGGAACAACGCTAATACGTGTTGTTTCGTTCAAAACTATTTCCAGCTTCTGCTGCGTCCGATAACTTTGTATCTCACATCAGAGTTACTGGAGTCCGTCCAAACGTCAAATAACATGTTAGATAAGTAAGGATCGTTTAGATACATCACAGGAACAACGCTAATGCGTGTTGTTTCGTTTAAAACTATTTCCAGCTTCTGCTGCGTCCGATAACTTTGTATCTCACATCAGAGTTACTGGAGTCTGTCCAAACGTCAAATAACATGATAGATGAGTAAGGATCGATTAGATACATTACAGGAACAACGCTAATATGTGTTGTTTCGTTTAAAACTATTTCCAGCTGCTGCTGCCTCCGAAAACGTCGTATCTCACATCAGAGTTACTGGAGTCCATCGAAATGTCAAATAACATGATAGATAAGTAAGGATCGATTAGATACAGCACAGGAACAACGCTAATGCGTGTTGTTTCATTTAAAACTATTTCTAGCTTCAGCTGGGTCCGAGAACTTCGTATCTCACATCTAAGTTACTGGAGTTCATCGAAACGCCAAATAACATGATAGATGAGTAAGGATCGATTAGATACATCACAGGAACAACGCTAATGCGTGTTGTTTCGTTTAAAACTATTTCCAGCTTCTGCTGCGTCCGAAAATTTCGTATCTCACATTAGAGTTACTGGAGTCCATCGAAACGTCAAATAACATAGTAGCTAAGTAAGGATCGATTAGATACATCACAGGAACAATGCTAATGCGTGTTGTTTCGTTCAAAACTATTTCCAGCTTCTGCTGCGTCCGAAAACGTCGTATCTCACATCAGAGTTACTGGAGCCCATCGAAACGTCAAATAACATGATAGATAAGTAAGGATCGATTAGATACATCACAGGAACATCGCTAATGCGTGTTGTTTCGTTTAAAACTATTTCCAGCCTCTGCTGCGTCCGAAAACGTCGTATCTCACATCAGAGTTACTGGAGCCCATCGAAACGTCAAATAACATGATAGATAAGTAAGGATCGATTAGATACAGCACAGGAACAACGCTAAAACGTGTTGTTTCGTTTAAAACTATTTCCAGCTTCTGCTGCGTCCGAAAACGTCGTATCTCACATCAGAGTTACTGGAGCCCATCGAAACGTCAAATAACATGATAGATAAGTAAGGATCGATTAGATACAGCACAGGAACAACGCTAAAACGTGTTGTTTCGTTTACAACTATTTCCAGCTCCTGCTGCGTCCGAAAACTTCGTATCTCACATCTAAGTTACTGGAGTCCATCGAAACGCCAAATAACATGATAGATGAGTAAGGATCGATTAGATACATCACAGGAACAACGCTAATGCGTGTTGTTTCGTTTAAAACTATTTCCAGCTTCTGCTGCGTCCGAGAACTTCGTATCTCACGTCAGGGTTACTGGAGTCCATCCAAACGTCAAATAACATAATAGATAAGTAAGGATCGATTAGATACAGCACAGGAACAACGCTAATACGTGTTGTTTCGTTTAAAACTATTTCCAGCTCCTGCTGCGTCCAAAAACTTTGTATCTCACATCAGACTTACTGGAGTCCATCCAAACGTCAAATAACATGTTAGATAAGTAAGGATCGTTTAGATACATCACAGGAACAACGCTAATACGTGTTGTTTCGTTCAAAACTATTTCCAGCTTCTACTGCGTCCGAGAACTTTGTATCTCTCATCAGAGTTACTGGAGTCCGTCCAAACGTCAAATAACATGATAGATGAGTAAGGATCGATTAGATACATCACAGGAACAACGCTAATATGTGTTGTTTCGTTTCAAACTATTTCCAGCTGCTGCTGCGTCTGAAAATTTCATATCTCACATTAGAGTTACTAGAGTCCATCGAAACGTCAAATAACATAGTAGCTAAGTAAGGATCGATTAGATACATCACAGGAACAACGCTAATACGTGTTGTTTCGTTCAAAACTATTTCCAGCTTCTGCTGCGTCCAAAAACTTTGTATCTCACATCAGAGTTACTGGGGTCCATCCAAACGTCAAATAACATGATAGATGAGTAAGGATCGATCATATACATCACAGGAACAACGCTAATACGTGTTGTTTCGTTTAAAACTATTTCCAGCTTCTGCTGCGTCCGAAAACGTCGTATCTCACATCAGAGTTACTGGAGTCCATCGAAACGTCAAATAACATGATAGATAAGTAAGGATTGATTAGATACAGCACAGGAACAACGCTAATACGTGTTGTTTCGTTTAAAACTATTTCCAGTTCCTGCTGCGTCCAAAAACTTTGTATCTCACATCAGAGTTACTGGAGTCCATCCAAACGTCAAATAACATGTTAGATAAGTAAGGATCGTTTAGATACTTCACAGGAACAACGCTAATACGTGTTGTTTCGTTCAAAACTATTTCCAGCTTCTGCTGCGTCCGATAACTTTGTATCTCACATCAGAGTTACTGGAGTCCGTCCAAACGTCAAATAACATGTTAGATAAGTAAGGATCGTTTAGATACTTCACAGGAACAACGCTAATGCGTGTTGTTTCGTTTAAAACTATTTCTAGCTTCAGCTGCGTCCGAGAACTTCGTATCTCACATCTAAGTTACTGGAGTCCATCGAAACGCCAAATAACATGATAGATGAGTAAGGATCGATTAGATACATCACAGGAACAACGCTAATGCGTGTTGTTTCGTTTAAAACTATTTCCAGCTTCTGCTGCGTCCGAAAACGTCGTATCACACATCAGAGTTACTGGAGCCCATCGAAACGTCAAATAACATGATAGATAAGTAAGGATCGATTAGATACAGCACAGGAACAACGCTAAAACGTGTTGTTTCGTTTACAACTATTTCCAGCTCCTGCTGCGTCCGAAAACTTCGTATCTCACGTCAGGGTTACTGGAGTCCATCCAAACGTCAAATAACATAATAGATAAGTAAGGATCGATTAGATACAGCACAGGAACAACGCTAATACGTGTTGTTTCGTTTAAAACTATTTCCAGCTTCTGCTGCGTCCAAAAACTTTGTATCTCACATCAGAGTTACTGGAGTCCATCCAAACGTCAAATAACATGATAGATGAGTAAGGATCGATTAGATACATCACAGGAACAACGCTAATACGTGTTGTTTCGTTTAAAACTATTTCCAGCTCCTGCTGCGTCCAAAAACTTTGTATCTCACATCAGACTTACTGGAGTCCATCCAAACTTTAAATAACATGTTAGATAAGTAAGGATCGTTTAGATACATCACAGGAACAACGCTAATACGTGTTGTTTCGTTCAAAACTATTTCCAGTTTCTGCTGCGTCCGAGAACTTTGTATCTCACATCAGAGTTACTGGAGTCCGTCCAAACGTCAAATAACATGATAGATGAGTAAGGATCGATTAGATACATCACAGGAACAACGCTAATACGTGTTGTTTCGTTCAAAACTATTTCCAGCTTCTGCTGCGTCCAAAAACTTTGTATCTCACATCAAAGTTACTGGAGTCCATCCAAACGCAAAATAACATGATAGATGAGTAATTATCGATTAGATACATCACAGGAACATCGCTTAATCGATCCTTACTTATCTATCATGTTATTTGACGTTTCGATGGACTCCAGTAACTCTCATGTGAGATACGACGTTTTCGGACCCAGCAGAAGCTGGAAATAGTTTTAAACGAAACAACACGTATTAGCGTTGTTCCTGTGATGTATCTAATCGATCCTTACTCATCTATCATGTTATTTGACGTTTGGATGGACTCCAGTAACTCTGATGTGAGATACAAAGTTTTTGGACGCAGCAGAAGCTGGAAATAGTTTTGAACGAAATAACACGTATTAGCGTTGTTCCTGTGATGTATCTAATCGATCCTTGCTCATCTATCATGTTATTTGACATTCGGACGGACTCCAGTAACTCTGATGAGAGATACAAAGTTCTCGGACGCAGTAGAAACTGGAAATAGTTTTGAACGAAGCAACACGTATTAGCGTTGTTCCTGTGATGTATCTAAACGATCCTTACTTATCTAACATGTTATTTGACGTTTGTATGGACTCCAGTAAGTCTGATGTGAGATACAAAGTTTTTGGACGCAGCAGGAGCTGGAAATAGTTTTAAACGAAACAACACGTATTAGCGTTGTTCCTGTGCTGTATCTAATCGATCCTTACTCATATATCATGTTATTTGGCGTTTCGATATACTCCAGTAGCTCTGATGTGAGATACGACGTTTTCGGACGCAGCAGAAGCTGGAAATAGTTTTAAACGAAACAACACGCATTAGCGTTGTTCCTGTGATGTATCTAATCGATCCTTACTCATCTATCATGTTATTTGGCGTTTCGATGGACTCCAGTAACTTTGATGTGAGATACGAAGTTCTCGGACGCAGCTGAAGCTAGAAATAGTTTTAAACGAAACAACACGCATTAGCGTTGTTCCTGTGATGCATCTAATCGATCCTTACTTATCTATCATGTTATTTGACGTTTGGATGGACTCCAGTAACCCTGACGTGAGATACGAATTTCTCGGACGCAGCAGAAGCTGGAAATAGTTTTAAACGAAACAACACGTATTAGCGTTGTTCCTGTGATGTATCTAATCGATCCTTACTCATCTATCATGTTATTTGACGTTTGGATGGACTCCAGTAACTCTGATGAGAGATACCAAGATTTCGGACGCAGCAGAATCTGGAAATAGTTTTGAACGAAACAACACCTATTAGCGTTGTTCCTGTGATGTATCTAAACGATCCTTACTTATCTAACATGTTATTTAACGTTTGGATGGACTCCAGTAAGTCTGATGTGAGATACAAAGTTCTCGGACGCAGCTGAAGCTGGGAATAGTTTTAAATGAAACAACACGTATTAGCGTTGTTCCTGTGATGTATCTAATCGATCTTTACTCATCTATCATGTTATTTGGCGTTTCGATAGACTCCAGTAGCTCTGATGTGAGATACGACGTTTTCATACGCAGCAGCAGCTGGAAATAGTTTTAAACGAAACAACACATATTATCGTTATTCCTGTGATGTATCTAATCGATCCTTACTCATCTATCATATTATTTGACGTTTGGACGGACTCCAGTAACTCTGATGTGAGATACAAAGTTATCGGACGCAGCAGAAGCTGGAAATAGTTTTGAACGAAACAACACGTATTGGCGTTGTTCCTGTGCTGTATCTAATCGATCCTTACTCATATATCATGTTATTTGGCGTTTCGATGGATTCTAGTAACTCTGATGTGAGATACGACGTATTCGGACGCAGCAGAAGCTGGAAATAGTTTTAAACGAAACAACACGTATTAGCGTTGTTCCTGTGATGTATCTAATCGATCCTTACTCATCTATCATGTTATTTGACGTTTGGATGAACTCCAGTAACTCTGATGAGAGATACAAAGATTTCGGACGCAGCAGAAGCTGGAAATAGTTTTGAACGAAACAACACATATTAGCGTTGTTCCTGTGATGTATCTAAACAATCCTTACTTATCTAACATGTTATTTGACGTTTGGATGGACTCCAGTAAATCTGATGTGAGATACAAAGTTTTGGGACGCAGCAGGAGCTGGAAATAGTTTTAAACGAAACAACACGCATTAGCGTTGTTCCTGTGTAGTATCTAATCGATCCTTACTCATATATCATGTTATTTGGCGTTTCGATGGACTCCAGTAACTCTGATGTGAGATACGACGTATTCGGACGCAGCAGAAGCTGGAAATAGTTTTAAACGAAACAACACATATTAGCGTTGTTCCTGTGATGTATCTAAACAATCCTTACTTATCTAACATGTTATTTGACATTTCGATGGACTCCAGTAACTCTGATGTGATATACGACGTTTTCGGACGCAGCAGCAGCTGGAAATAGTTTTAAACGAAACAACACATATTAGCGTTGTTCCTGTGATGTATCTAATCGATCCTTACTCATCTATCATGTTATTTGTCGTTTGGACGGACTCCAGTAACCCTGATGTGAGATACAAAGTTATCGGACGCAGCAGAAGCTGGAAATAGTTTTGAACGAAACAACACGTATTAGCGTTGTTCCTGTGCTGTATCTAATCGATCCATACTTATCTATCATGTTATTTGACGTTTCGATGGACTCCAGTAACTCTGATGTGAGATACGACGTTTTCGGACGCAGCAGAAGCTGGAAATAGTTTTAAACGAAACAACACATATTAGCGTTGTTCCTGTGATGTATCTAATCGATCCTTACTCATCTATCATGTTATTTGACGTTTGGACGGACTCCAGTAACTCTGATGGGAGATACAAAGTTCTCGGACGCAGTAGAAACTGGAAATAGTTTTGAACGAAGCAACACGTATTAGCGTTGTTCCTGTGATGTATCTAAACGATCCTTACTTATCTAACATGTTATTTGGCGTTTCGATGGACTCCAGTAGCTCTGATGTGAGATACAAAGTTCTCGGTCGCAGTAGAAACTGGAAATAGTTTTGAACGAAGCAACACGTATTAGCGTTGTTCCTGTGATGTAACTAAACGATCCTTACTTATCTAACATGTTATTTGGCGTTTCGATGGACTCCAGTAACTCTGACGTGATATACGACGTTTTCGGACGCAGCAGCAGCTGGAAATACTTTTAAACGAAACAACACATATTAGCGTTGTTCCTGTGATATATCTAATCGATCCTTACTCATCTATCATGTTATTTGACGTTTGGACGGACTCCAGTAACCCTGATGTGAGATACAAAGTTATCGGACGCAGCAGAAGCTGGAAATAGTTTTGAACGAAACAAGACGTATTAGCGTTGTTCCTGTGCTGTATCTAAACGATCCATACTTATCTATCATGTTATTTGACGTTTCGATGGACTCCAGTAACTCTGATGTAAGATACGAAGTTTTCGGACGCAGCAGAAGCTGGAAATAGTTTTAAACAAAACAACACATATTAGCGTTGTTCCTGTGATATATCTAATCGATCCTTACTCATCTATCATGTTATTTGACGTTTGGACGGACTCCAGTAACCCTGATGTGAGATACAAAGTTATCGGACGCAGCAGAAGCTGGAAATAGTTTTGAACGAAACAACACGTATTAGCGTTGTTCCTGTGCTGTATCTAATCGATCCATACTTATCTAACATGTTATTTAACGTTTGGATGGACTCCAGTAAGTCTGATGTGAGATACAAAGTTCTCGGACGCAGCTGAAGCTGGGAATAGTTTTAAATGAAACAACACGTATTAGCGTTGTTCCTGTGATGTATCTAATCGATCCTTACTCATCTATCATGTTATTTGACGTTTGGATGAACTCCAGTAACCCTGATGTGAGATACAAAGTTATCGGACGCAGCAGAAGCTGGAAATAGTTTTGAACGAAACAACACGTTTTAGCGTTGTTCCTGTGCTGTATCTAATCGATCCATACTTGTTCCTGTAATGTATCTAATCGATCCTTACTCATCTATCATGTTATTTGACGTTTGGACAGACTCCAGTAACTCTGATGTGAGATACAAAGTTATCGGACGCAGCAGAAGCTGGAAATAGTTTTGAACGAAACAACACGTATTAGCGTTGTTCCTGTGATGTATCTAAACGATCCTTACTTATCTAACATGTTATTTGACGTTTGGATGGACTCCAGTAAGTCTGATGTGAGATACAAAGTTTTTGGACGCAGCAGGAGCTGGAAATAGTTTTAAACGAAACAACACGTATTAGCGTTGTTCCTGTGCTGTATCTAATCGATACTTACTTATCTATCATGTTATTTGACGTTTCGATGGACTCCAGTAACTCTGATATGAGATACGAAGCTTTCGGACGCAGCAGAAGCTGGAAATAGTTTTAAACGAAACAACACGTATTAGCGTTGTTCCTGTGATGTATCTAATCGATCCTTACTCATCTATCATGTTATTTGACGTTTGGATGGACTCCATTAACTCTGATGTGAGATACAAAGTATTTGGACGCAGCAGGAGCTGGAAATAGTTTTAAACGAAACAACACGTATTAGCGTTGTTCCTGTGCTGTATCTAATCGATCCTTACTTATCTATCATGTTATTTGACGTTTGGATGGACTCCAGTAACTCTGATGTGAGATACGACGTTTTCGGACGCAGCAGAAGCTGGAAATAGTTTTAAACGAAACAACACGTATTAGCGTTGTTCCTGTGATGTATCTAATCGATCCTTACTCATCTATGATGTTATTTGACGTTTGGGTGGGCTCCAGTAACTCTGATGAGAGATACAAAGATTTCGGACGCAGCAGAAGCTGGAAATACTTTTGAACGATACACCACCTATTAGCGTTGTTCCTGTGATGTATCTAAACGATCCTTACTTATCTAACATGTTATTTGACGTTTGGATGGACTCCAGTGTGTCCGATGTGAGATACAAAGTTTTGGGACTCAGCAGGAGCTGGAAATAGTTTTAAACGAAACAACACGTATTAGCGTTGTTCCTGTGCTGTATCTAATCGATCCTTACTTATCTATCATGTTATTTGACGTTTGGATGGACTCCAGTAACCCTGACGTGAGATACGAAGTTCTCGGACGCAGCAGAAGCTGGAAATAGTTTTAAACGAAGCAACAGGCATTAGCGTTGTTCCTGTGATGTATCTAATCGATCCTTACTCATCTATCATGTTATTTGACGTTTCGATGGACTCCAGTAACTCTGATGTGAGATACGACGTTTCCGGACGCAGCAGAAGCTGGAAATAGTATTAAACGAAACAACACGTATTAGCGTTGTTCCTGTGATGTATCTAATCGATCCTTACTCATCTATCATGTTATTGGACGTTTGGATGGACTCCAGTAACTAGGATGAGAGATACAAAGATTTCGGACGCAGCAGAAGCTGGAAATAGTTTTGAACGAAACAACACCTATTAGCGTTGTTCCTGTGATGTATCTAAACGATCCTTACTTATCTAACATGTTATTTAACGTTTGGATACACTCCAGTAAGTCTGATGTGAGATACAAAGTTTTTGGACGCAGCAGGAGCTGGAAATAGTTTTAAACGAAACAACACGTATTAGCGTTGTCCCTGTGCTGTATCTAATCGATCCTTACTTATCTATCATGTTATTTGACGTTTGGATGGACTCCAGTAACTCTGATGTGAGATACGACGTTTTCGGACGCAGCAGGAGCTGGAAATAGTTTTAAACGAAACAACACGTATTAGCGTTGTTCCTGTGATGTATCTAATCGATCCTTACTTAGCTACTATGTTATTTGACGTTTCGATGGACTCCAGTAACTCTAATGTGAGATATGAAATTTTCAGACGCAGCAGCAGCTGGAAATAGTTTGAAACGAAACAACACATATTAGCGTTGTTCCTGTGATGTATCTAAACGATCCTTACTCATCTATCATGTTATTTGACGTTTGGACGGACTCCAGTAACTCTGATGGGATATACAAAGTTCTCGGACGCAGTAGAAGCTGGAAATAGTTTTGAACGAAGCAACACGTATTAGCGTTGTTCCTGTGATGTATCTAAACGATCCTTACTTATCTAACATGTTATTTGGCGTTTCGATGGACTCCAGTAGCTCTGATGTGAGATACAAAGTTCTCGGTCGCAGTAGAAACTGGAAATAGTTTTGAACGAAGCAACACGTATTAGCGTTGTTCCTGTGATGTAACTAAACGATCCTTACTTATCTAACATGTTATTTGGCGTTTCGATGGACTCCAGTAACTCTGACGTGATATACGACGTTTTCGGACGCAGCAGCAGCTGGAAATACTTTTAAACGAAACAACACATATTAGCGTTGTTCCTGTGATATATCTAATCGATCCTTACTCATCTATCATGTTATTTGACGTTTGGACGGACTCCAGTAACCCTGATGTGAGATACAAAGTTATCGGACGCAGCAGAAGCTGGAAATAGTTTTGAACGAAACAAGACGTATTAGCGTTGTTCCTGTGCTGTATCTAAACGATCCATACTTATCTATCATGTTATTTGACGTTTCGATGGACTCCAGTAACTCTGATGTAAGATACGAAGTTTTCGGACGCAGCAGAAGCTGGAAATAGTTTTAAACAAAACAACACATATTAGCGTTGTTCCTGTGATATATCTAATCGATCCTTACTCATCTATCATGTTATTTGACGTTTGGACGGACTCCAGTAACCCTGATGTGAGATACAAAGTTATCGGACGCAGCAGAAGCTGGAAATAGTTTTGAACGAAACAACACGTATTAGCGTTGTTCCTGTGCTGTATCTAATCGATCCATACTTATCTAACATGTTATTTAACGTTTGGATGGACTCCAGTAAGTCTGATGTGAGATACAAAGTTCTCGGACGCAGCTGAAGCTGGGAATAGTTTTAAATGAAACAACACGTATTAGCGTTGTTCCTGTGATGTATCTAATCGATCCTTACTCATCTATCATGTTATTTGACGTTTGGATGAACTCCAGTAACCCTGATGTGAGATACAAAGTTATCGGACGCAGCAGAAGCTGGAAATAGTTTTGAACGAAACAACACGTTTTAGCGTTGTTCCTGTGCTGTATCTAATCGATCCATACTTGTTCCTGTAATGTATCTAATCGATCCTTACTCATCTATCATGTTATTTGACGTTTGGACAGACTCCAGTAACTCTGATGTGAGATACAAAGTTATCGGACGCAGCAGAAGCTGGAAATAGTTTTGAACGAAACAACACGTATTAGCGTTGTTCCTGTGATGTATCTAAACGATCCTTACTTATCTAACATGTTATTTGACGTTTGGATGGACTCCAGTAAGTCTGATGTGAGATACAAAGTTTTTGGACGCAGCAGGAGCTGGAAATAGTTTTAAACGAAACAACACGTATTAGCGTTGTTCCTGTGCTGTATCTAATCGATACTTACTTATCTATCATGTTATTTGACGTTTCGATGGACTCCAGTAACTCTGATATGAGATACGAAGCTTTCGGACGCAGCAGAAGCTGGAAATAGTTTTAAACGAAACAACACGTATTAGCGTTGTTCCTGTGATGTATCTAATCGATCCTTACTCATCTATCATGTTATTTGACGTTTGGATGGACTCCATTAACTCTGATGTGAGATACAAAGTATTTGGACGCAGCAGGAGCTGGAAATAGTTTTAAACGAAACAACACGTATTAGCGTTGTTCCTGTGCTGTATCTAATCGATCCTTACTTATCTATCATGTTATTTGACGTTTGGATGGACTCCAGTAACTCTGATGTGAGATACGACGTTTTCGGACGCAGCAGAAGCTGGAAATAGTTTTAAACGAAACAACACGTATTAGCGTTGTTCCTGTGATGTATCTAATCGATCCTTACTCATCTATGATGTTATTTGACGTTTGGGTGGGCTCCAGTAACTCTGATGAGAGATACAAAGATTTCGGACGCAGCAGAAGCTGGAAATACTTTTGAACGATACACCACCTATTAGCGTTGTTCCTGTGATGTATCTAAACGATCCTTACTTATCTAACATGTTATTTGACGTTTGGATGGACTCCAGTGTGTCCGATGTGAGATACAAAGTTTTGGGACTCAGCAGGAGCTGGAAATAGTTTTAAACGAAACAACACGTATTAGCGTTGTTCCTGTGCTGTATCTAATCGATCCTTACTTATCTATCATGTTATTTGACGTTTGGATGGACTCCAGTAACCCTGACGTGAGATACGAAGTTCTCGGACGCAGCAGAAGCTGGAAATAGTTTTAAACGAAGCAACAGGCATTAGCGTTGTTCCTGTGATGTATCTAATCGATCCTTACTCATCTATCATGTTATTTGACGTTTCGATGGACTCCAGTAACTCTGATGTGAGATACGACGTTTCCGGACGCAG
This sequence comes from Prosopocoilus inquinatus, assembly GCA_036172665.1. Classification (NCBI taxonomy): domain Eukaryota; kingdom Metazoa; phylum Arthropoda; class Insecta; order Coleoptera; family Lucanidae; genus Prosopocoilus; species Prosopocoilus inquinatus. The sequence goes on from JAYKNF010000051.1 coordinate 80,019, forward strand.
CAGAAGCTGGAAATAGTATTAAACGAAACAACACGTATTAGCGTTGTTCCTGTGATGTATCTAATCGATCCTTACTCATCTATCATGTTATTGGACGTTTGGATGGACTCCAGTAACTAGGATGAGAGATACAAAGATTTCGGACGCAGCAGAAGCTGGAAATAGTTTTGAACGAAACAACACCTATTAGCGTTGTTCCTGTGATGTATCTAAACGATCCTTACTTATCTAACATGTTATTTAACGTTTGGATACACTCCAGTAAGTCTGATGTGAGATACAAAGTTTTTGGACGCAGCAGGAGCTGGAAATAGTTTTAAACGAAACAACACGTATTAGCGTTGTCCCTGTGCTGTATCTAATCGATCCTTACTTATCTATCATGTTATTTGACGTTTGGATGGACTCCAGTAACTCTGATGTGAGATACGACGTTTTCGGACGCAGCAGGAGCTGGAAATAGTTTTAAACGAAACAACACGTATTAGCGTTGTTCCTGTGATGTATCTAATCGATCCTTACTTAGCTACTATGTTATTTGACGTTTCGATGGACTCCAGTAACTCTAATGTGAGATATGAAATTTTCAGACGCAGCAGCAGCTGGAAATAGTTTGAAACGAAACAACACATATTAGCGTTGTTCCTGTGATGTATCTAAACGATCCTTACTCATCTATCATGTTATTTGACGTTTGGACGGACTCCAGTAACTCTGATGGGATATACAAAGTTCTCGGACGCAGTAGAAGCTGGAAATAGTTTTGAACGAAACAACACGTATTAGCGTTGTTCCTGTGATGTATCTAAACGATCCTTACTTATCTAACATGTTATTTGACGTTTGGATGGACTCCAGTAAGTCTGATGTGAGATACAAAGTTTTTGGACGCAGCAGGAGCTGGAAATAGTTTTAAACGAAACAACACGTATTAGCGTTGTTCCTGTGCTGTATCTAATCGATCCTTACTCATCTATCATGTTATTTGGCGTTACGATGGACTCCAGTAACTTAGATGTGAGATACGAAGTTCTCGGACGCAGCTGAAGCTAGAAATAGTTTTAAACGAAACAACATGCATTAGCGTTGTTCCTGTGATGTATCTAATCGATCCTTACTTATCTATCATGTTATTTGACGTTTGGATGGACTCCAGTAACCCTGACTTTAGATACGAAGTTCTCGGACGCAGCCGAAGCTGGAAATAGTTTTAAACGAAACAACACGTATTAGCGTTGTTCCTGTGATGTATCTAATCGATCCTTACTCATCTATCATGTTATTTGACGTTTGGATGGACTCCAGTAACTCTGATGTGAGATACAAAGTTTTTGGACGCAGCAGAAGCTGGAAATAGTTTGAAACGAAACAACACATATTAGCGTTGTTCCTGTGATGTATCTAATCGATCCTTACTCATCAATCATGTTATTTGACGTTTGGATGGACTCCAGTAAGTCTGATGTGAGATACAAAGTTTTTGGACGCAGCAGGAGCTGGAAATAGTTTTAAACGAAACAACACGTATTAGCGTTGTTCCTGTGCTGTATCTAATAGATAATTACTTATCTATCATGTTATTTGACGTTTCGATGGACTCCAGTAACTCTGATGTGAGATACGACGTTTTCGGACGCAGCAGAAGCTGGAAATAGTTTTAAACGAAGCAACACGTATTGGCGTTGTTCCTGTGATATATCTAATCGATCCTTACTCATCTATCATGTTATTTGACGTTTGGATGGACTCCAGTAACTCTGATGTGAGATACAAAATTTTTGGACGCAGCAGAAGCTGGAAATAGTTTTGAACGAAACAACACCTATTAGCGTTGTTCCTGTGATGTATCTAATCGATCCTTACTTAGCTACTATGTTATTTGACGTTTCGATGGACTCCAGTAACTCTAACGTGAGATACGAAATTTTCCGACGCAGCAGCAGCTGGAAATAGTTTTAAACGAAACAACACGTATTAGCGTTGTTCCTGTGCTGTATCTAATCGATCCTTACTCATCTATCATGTTATTTGGCGTTACGATGGACTCCAGTAACTTAGATGTGAGATACGAAGTTCTCGGACGCAGCTGAAGCTAGAAATAGTTTTAAACGAAACAACATGCATTATCGTTGTTCCTGTGATGTATCTAATCGATCCTTACTTATCTATCATGTTATTTGACGTTTGGATGGACTCCAGTAACCCTGACTTTAGATACGAAGTTCTCGGACGCAGCCGAAGCTGGAAATAGTTTTAAACGAAACAACACGTATTAGCGTTGTTCCTGTGATGTATCTAATCGATCCTTACTCATCTATCATGTTATTTGACGTTTGGATGGACTCCAGTAACTCTGATGTGAGATACAAAGTTTTTGGACGCAGCAGAAGCTGGAAATAGTTTTGAACGAAACAGCACGTATTAGCGTTGTTCCTGTGATGTATCTAATCAATCCTTACTTAGCTACTATGTTATTTGACGTTTCGATGGACTCCAGTAACTCTAATGTGAGATACGAAATTTTCGGACGCAGCAGCAGCTGGAAATAGTTTGAAACGAAACAACACATATTAGCGTTGTTCCTGTGATGTATCTAATCGATCCTTACTCATCAATCATGTTATTTGACGTTTGGATGGACTCCAGTAAGTCTGATGTGAGATACAAAGTTTTTGGACGCAGCAGGAGCTGGAAATAGTTTTAAACGAAACAACACGTATTAGCGTTGTTCCTGTGCTGTATCTAATAGATAATTACTTATCTATCATGTTATTTGACGTTTCGATGGACTCCAGTAACTCTGATGTGAGATACGAAGTTTTCGGACGCAGCAGAAGCTGGAAATAGTTTTAAACGAAGCAACACGTATTGGCGTTGTTCCTGTGATATATCTAATCGATCCTTACTCATCTATCATGTTATTTGGCGTTTCGATGGACTCCAGTAGCTCTGATGTGAGATACGACGTTTTCGGACGCAGCAGAAGCTGGAAATAGTTTTAAACGAAACAACACGCATTAGCGTTGTTCCTGTGATGTATCTAATCGATCCTTACTTAGCTACTATGTTATTTGACGTTTCGATGGACTCCAGTAACTCTAATGTGAGATACGACGTTTTCGGACGCAGCAGAAGCTGGAAATAGTTTTAAACGAAACAACACGTATTAGCGTTTTTCCTGTGATGTATCTAATCGATCCTTACTTATCTAACATGTAATTTAAAGTTTGGATGGACTCCAGTAAGTCTGATGTGAGATAAAAAGTTTTTGGAAGCAGCAGGAGCTGGAAATAGTTTTAAACGAAACAACACGTATTAGCGTTGTTCCTGTGATGTATCTAAACGATCCTTACTTATCTAACATGTTATTTGACGTTTGGATGGACTCCAGTGTGTCTGATGTGAGATACAAAGTTTTGGGACGCAGCAGGAGCTGGAAATAGTTTTAAACGAAACACCACGTATTAGCGTTGTTCCTGTGGTGTATCTAATCGATCCTTACTTATCTATTATGTTATTTGACGTTTGGATGGACTCCAGTAACCCTGACGTGAGATACGAATTTCTCGGACGCAGCAGAAGCTGGAAATAGTTTTAAACGAAACGACACGCATTAGCGTTGTTCCTGTGAAGTATCTAATCGATCCTTACTCATCTATCATGTTATTTGGCGTTTCGATGGACTCCAGTAACTTAGATGTGAGATACGAAGTTTTCGGACGCAGCAGGAGCTGGAAATAGTTGTAAACGAAACAACACGTTTTAGCGTTGTTCCTGTGCTGTATCTAATCGATCCTTACTTATCTATCATGTTATTTGACGTTTCGATGGGCTCCAGTAACTCTGATGTGAGATACGACGTTTTCGGACGCAGCAGAAGCTGGAAATAGTTTTAAACGAAACAACACGTTTAAGCGTTGTTCCTGTGCTGTATCTAATAGATCCTTACTTATCTATTATGTTATTTGACGTTTCGATGGGCTCCAGTAACTCTGATGTGAGATACGACGTTTTCGGACGCAGCAGAAGCTGGAAATAGTTTTAAACGAAACAACACGAATTAGCGATGTTCCTGTGATGTATCTAATCGATCCTTACTTATCTATCATGTTATTTGACGTTTCGATGGGCTCCAGTAACTCTGATGTGAGATTCGACGTTTTCGGACGCAGCAGAAGCTGGAAATAGTTTTGAACGAAACAACACGCATTAGCGTTGTTCCTGTGATGTATCTAATCGATCCTTACTTAGCTACTATGTTATTTGACGTTTCGATGGACTCCAGTAACTCTAATGTGAGATACGAAATTTTCGGACGCAGCAGAAGCTGGAAATAGTTTTAAACGAAACAACACGCATTGGCGTTGTTCCTGTGATATATCTAATCGATCCTTACTCATCTATCATGTTATTTGGCGTTTCGATGAACTCCAGTAACTTAGATGTGAGATACGAAGTTCTCGGACCCAGCTGAAGCTAGAAATAGTTTTAAACGAAACAACACGCATTAGCTTTGTTCCTGTGCTGTATCTAATCGATCCTTACTTATCTATCATGTTATTTGACATTTCGATGGACTCCAGTAACTCTGATGTGAGATACGATGTTTTCGGACGCAGCAGCAGCTGGAAATAGTTTTAAACGAAACAACACATATTAGCGTTGTTCCTGTAATGTATCTAATCGATCCTTACTCATCTATCATGTTATTTAACGTTTGGACAGACTCCAGTAACTCTGATGTGAGATACGAAGTTTTTGGACGCAGCAGGAGCTGGAAATAGTTTTAAACGAAACAACACGTATTAGCGTTGTTCCTGTGCTGTATCTAATCGATCCTTACTTATCTATCATGTTATTTGACGTTTGGGTGGACTCCAGTAACTCTGATGAGAGATACAAAGATTTCGGACGCAGCAGAAGCTGGAAATACTTTTGAACGATACACCACCTATTAGCGTTGTTCCTGTGATGTATCTAAACGATCCTTACTTATCTAACATGTTATTTGACGTTTAGATTTACTCCAGTGTGTCTGATGTGAGATACAAAGTTTTGGGACGCAGCAGGAGCTGGAAATAGTTTTAAACGAAACAACACGTATTAGCGTTGTTCCTGTGATGTATCTAATCGATCCTTACTCATCTATCATGTTATTTGACGTTTGGGTGGACTCCAGTAACTCTGATGAGAGATACAAAGATTTCGGACGCAGCAGAAGCTGGAAATACTTTTGAACGATACACCACCTATTAGCGTTGTTCCTGTGATGTATCTAAACGATCCTTACTTATCTAACATGTTATTTGACGTTTAGATGGACTCCAGTGTGTCTGATGTGAGATACAAAGTTTTGGGACGCAGCAGGAGCTGGAAATAGTTTTAAACGAAACAACACGTATTAGCGTTGTTCCTGTGCTGTATCTAATCGATCCTTACTTATCTATCATGTTATTTGACGTTTGGATGGACTCCAGTAACCCTGACGTGAGATACGAAGTTCTCGGACGCAGCAGAAGCTGGAAATAGTTTTAAACGAAGCAACAGGCATTAGCGTTGTTCCTGTGATGTATCTAATCGATCCTTACTCATCTATCATGTTATTTGACGTTTCGATGGACTCCAGTAACTCTGATGTGAGATACGACGTTTCCGGACGCAGCAGAAGCTGGAAATAGTATTAAACGAAACAACACGTATTAGCGTTGTTCCTGTGATGTATCTAATCGATCCTTACTCATCTATCATGTTATTTGACGTTTGGATGTACTCCAGTAACTAGGATGAGAGATACAAAGATTTCATACGCAGCAGAAGCTGGAAATAGTTTTGAACGAAACAACACCTATTAGCGTTGTTCCTGTGATGTATCTAAACGATCCTTACTTATCTAACATGTTATTTAACGTTTGGATACACTCCAGTAAGTCTGATGTGAGATACAAAGTTTTTGGACGCAGCAGGAGCTGGAAATAGTTTTAAACGAAACAACACGTATTAGCGTTGTCCCTGTGCTGTATCTAATCGATCCTTACTTATCTATCATGTTATTTGACGTTTGGATGGACTCCAGTAACTCTGATGTGAGATACGACGTTTTCGGACGCAGCAGAAACTGGAAATAGTTTTAAACGAAACAACACGTATTAGCGTTGTTCCTGTGATGTATCTAATCGATCCTTACTCATCTATAATGTTATTTGACGTTTGGGTGGACTCCAGTAACTCTGATGAGAGATACAAAGATTTCGGACGCAGCAGAAGCTGGAAATAGTTTTGAACGATACACCACCTATTAGCGTTGTTCCTGTGATGTATCTAAACGATCCTTACTTATCTAACATATTATTTGACGTTTGGATGGACTCCAGTGAGTCTGATGTGAGATACAAAGTTTTGGGACGCAGCAGGAGCTGGAAATAGTTTTAAACGAAAGAACACGTATTAGCGTTGTTCCTGTGCTGTATCTAATCGATCCTTACTTATATATCATGTTATTTGACGTTTGGATGGACTCCAGTAACCCTGACGTGAGATACGAAGTTCTCGGACGCAGCAGAAGCTGGAAATAGTTTTAAACGAAACAACACGCATTAGCGTTGTTCCTGTGATGTATCTAATCGATCCTTACTCATCTATCATGTTATTTGGCGTTACGATGGACTCCAGTAACTTAGATGTGAGATACGAAGTTCTCGGACGCAGCTGAAGCTAGAAATAGTTTTAAACGAAACAACATGCATTAGCGTTGTTCCTGTGATGTATCTAATCGATCCTTACTTATCTATCATGTTATTTGACGTTTGGATGGACTCCAGTAACCCTGACTTGAGATACGAAGTTCTCGGACGCAGCCGAAGCTGGAAATAGTTTTAAACGAAACAACACGTATTAGCGTTGTTCCTGTGATGTATCTAATCGATCCTTACTCATCTATCATATTATTTGACTTTTGGATGGACTCCAGTAACTCTGATGTGAGATACAAAGTTTTTGGACGCAGCAGAAGCTGGAAATAGTTTTGAACGAAACAACACGTATTAGCGTTGTTCCTGTGATGTATCTAATCGATCCTTACTTAGCTACTATGTTATTTGACGTTTCGATGGACTCCAGTAACTCTAATGTGAGATACGAAATTTTCGGACGCAGCAGCAGCTGGAAATAGTTTGAAACGAAACAACACATATTAGCGTTGTTCCTGTGATGTATCTAATCGATCCTTACTCATCTATCATGTTATTTGACGTTTGGATGGACTCCAGCAAGTCTGATGTGAGATACAAAGTTTTTGGACGCAGCAGGAGCTGGAAATAGTTTTAAACGAAACAACACGTATTAGCGTTGTTCCTGTGCTGTATCTAATCGATAATTACTTACCTATCATGTTATTTGACGTTTCGATGGACTCCAGTAACTCTGATGTGAGATACGAAGTTTTCGGACGCAGCAGAAGCTGGAAATAGTTTTAAACGAAACAACACGTATTAGCGTTGTTCCTGTGCTGTATCTAATCGATACTTACTTATCTATCATGTTATTTGACGTTTCGATGGACTCCAGTAACTCTGATGTGAGATACGAAGTTTTCGGACGCAGCAGAAGCTGGAAATAGTTTTAAACGAAACAACACGTATTAGCGTTGTTCCTGTGATGTATCTAATCGATCCTTACTCATCTATCATGTTATTTGACGTTTGGATGGACTCCAGTAACTCTGATGTGAGATACAAAGTTTTTGGACGCAGCAGGAGCTGGAAATAGTTTTAAACGAAACAACACGTATTAGCGTTGTTCCTGTGCTGTATCTAATCGATCCTTACTTATCTATCATGTTATTTGACGTTTGGGTGGACTCCAGTAACTCTGATGAGAGATACAAAGATTTCGGACGCAGAAGAAGCTGGAAATACTTTTGAACGATACACCACCTATTAGCGTTGTTCCTGTGATGTATCTAAACGATCCTTACTTATCTAACATGTTATTTGACGTTTAGATGGACTCCAGTGTGTCTGATGTGAGATACAAAGTTTTGGGACGCAGCAGGAGCTGGAAATAGTTTTAAACGAAACAACACGTATTAGCGTTGTTCCTGTGATGTATCTAATCGATCCTTACTCATCTATCATGTTATTTGACGTTTGGGTGGACTCCAGTAACTCTGATGAGAGATACAAAGATTTCGGACGCAGCAGAAGCTGGAAATACTTTTGAACGATACACCACCTATTAGCGTTGTTCCTGTGATGTATCTAAACGATCCTTACTTATCTAACATGTTATTTGACGTTTAGATGGACTCCAGTGTGTCTGATGTGAGATACAAAGTTTTGGGACGCAGCAGGAGCTGGAAATAGTTTTAAACGAAACAACACGTATTAGCGTTGTTCCTGTGCTGTATCTAATCGATCCTTACTTATCTATCATGTTATTTGACGTTTCGATGGACTCCAGTAACTCTGATGTGAGATACGACGTTTCCGGACGCAGCAGAAGCTGGAAATAGTTTTAAACGAAGCAACAGGCATTAGCGTTGTTCCTGTGATGTATCTAATCGATCCTTACTCATCTATCATGTTATTTGACGTTTGGATGTACTCCAGTAACTAGGATGAGAGATACAAAGATTTCATACGCAGCAGAAGCTGGAAATAGTTTTGAACGAAACAACACCTATTAGCGTTGTTCCTGTGATGTATCTAAACGATCCTTACTTATCTAACATGTTATTTAACGTTTGGATACACTCCAGTAAGTCTGATGTGAGATACAAAGTTTTTGGACGCAGCAGGAGCTGGAAATAGTTTTAAACGAAACAACACGTATTAGCGTTGTCCCTGTGCTGTATCTAATCGATCCTTACTTATCTATCATGTTATTTGACGTTTGGATGGACTCCAGTAACTCTGATGTGAGATACGACGTTTTCGGACGCAGCAGAAGCTGGAAATAGTTTTAAACGAAACAACACGTATTAGCGTTGTTCCTGTGATGTATCTAATCGATCCTTACTCATCTATCATGTTATTTGACGTTTGGATGGACTCCAGTAACCCTGAAGTGAGATACGAAGTTCTCGGACGCAGCAGAAGCTGGAAATAGTTTTAAACGAAGCAACAGGCATTAGCGTTGTTCCTGTGATGTATCTAATCGATCCTTACTCATCTATCATGTTATTTGACGTTTCGATGGACTCCAGTAACTCTGATGTGAGATACGACGTTTCCGGACGCAGCAGAAGCTGGAAATAGTATTAAACGAAACAACACGTATTAGCGTTGTTCCTGTGATGTATCTAATCGATCCTTACTCATCTATCATGTTATTTGACGTTTGGATGTACTCCAGTAACTAGGATGAGAGATACAAAGATTTCATACGCAGCAGAAGCTGGAAATAGTTTTGAACGAAACAACACCTATTAGCGTTGTTCCTGTGATGTATCTAAACGATCCTTACTTATCTAACATGTTATTTAACGTTTGGATACACTCCAGTAAGTCTGATGTGAGATACAAAGTTTTTGGACGCAGCAGGAGCTGGAAATAGTTTTAAACGAAACAACACGTATTAGCGTTGTCCCTGTGCTGTATCTAATCGATCCTTACTTATCTATCATGTTATTTGACGTTTGGATGGACTCCAGTAACTCTGATGTGAGATACGACGTTTTCGGACGCAGCAGAAGCTGGAAATAGTTTTAAACGAAACAACACGTATTAGCGTTGTTCCTGTGATGTATCTAATCGATCCTTACTCATCTATAATGTTATTTGACGTTTGGGTGGACTCCAGTAACTCTGATGAGAGATACAAAGATTTCGGACGCAGCAGAAGCTGGAAATAGTTTTGAACGATACACCACCTATTAGCGTTGTTCCTGTGATGTATCTAAACGATCCTTACTTATCTAACATATTATTTGACGTTTGGATGGACTCCAGTGTGTCTGATGTGAGATACAAAGTTTTGGGACGCAGCAGGAGCTGGAAATAGTTTTAAACGAAAGAACACGTATTAGCGTTGTTCCTGTGCTGTATCTAATCGATCCTTACTTATCTATCATGTTATTTGACGTTTGGATGGACTCCAGTAACCCTGACGTGAGACACGAAGTTCTCGGACGCAGCAGAAGCTGGAAATAGTTTTAAACGAAACAACACGCATTAGCGTTGTTCCTGTGATGTATCTAATCGATCCTTACTCATCTATCATGTTATTTGGCGTTACGATGGACTCCAGTAACTTAGATGTGAGATACGAAGTTCTCGGACGCAGCTGAAGCTAGAAATAGTTTTAAACGAAACAACATGCATTAGCGTTGTTCCTGTGATGTATCTAATCGATCCTTACTTATCTATCATGTTATTTGACGTTTGGATGGACTCCAGTAACCCTGACTTGAGATACGAAGTTCTCGGACGCAGCCGAAGCTGGAAATAGTTTTAAACGAAACAACACGTATTAGCGTTGTTCCTGTGATGTATCTAATCGATCCTTACTCATCTATCATATTATTTGACTTTTGGATGGACTCCAGTAACTCTGATGTGAGATACAAAGTTTTTGGACGCAGCAGAAGCTGGAAATAGTTTTGAACGAAACAACACGTATTAGCGTTGTTCCTGTGATGTATCTAATCGATCCTTACTTAGCTACTATGTTATTTGACGTTTCGATGGACTCCAGTAACTCTAATGTGAGATACGAAATTTTCGGACGCAGCAGCAGCTGGAAATAGTTTGAAACGAAACAACACATATTAGCGTTGTTCCTGTGATGTATCTAATCGATCCTTACTCATCTATCATGTTATTTGACGTTTGGATGGACTCCAGCAAGTCTGATGTGAGATACAAAGTTTTTGGACGCAGCAGGAGCTGGAAATAGTTTTAAACGAAACAACACGTATTAGCGTTGTTCCTGTGCTGTATCAAATCGATAATTACTTACCTATCATGTTATTTGACGTTTCGATGGACTCCAGTAACTCTGATGTGAGATACGAAGTTTTCGGACGCAGCAGAAGCTGGAAATAGTTTTAAACGAAACAACACGTATTAGCGTTGTTCCTGTGCTGTATCTAATCGATACTTACTTATCTATCATGTTATTTGACGTTTCGATGGACTCCAGTAACTCTGATGTGAGATACGAAGTTTTCGGACGCAGCAGAAGCTGGAAATAGTTTTAAACGAAACAACACGTATTAGCGTTGTTCCTGTGATGTATCTAATCGATCCTTACTCATCTATCATGTTATTTGACGTTTGGATGGACTCCAGTAACTCTGATGTGAGATACAAAGTTTTTGGACGCAGCAGGAGCTGGAAATAGTTTTAAACGAAACAACACGTATTAGCGTTGTTCCTGTGCTGTATCTAATCGATCCTTACTTATCTATCATGTTATTTGACGTTTGGGTGGACTCCAGTAACTCTGATGAGAGATACAAAGATTTCGGACGCAGCAGAAGCTGGAAATACTTTTGAACGATACACCACCTATTAGCGTTGTTCCTGTGATGTATCTAAACGGTCCTTATTTATCTAACATGTTATTTGACGTTTAGATGGACTCCAGTGTGTCTGATGTGAGATACAAAGTTTTGGGACGCAGCAGGAGCTGGAAATAGTTTTAAACGAAACAACACGTATTAGCGTTGTTCCTGTGATGTATCTAATCGATCCTTACTCATCTATCATGTTATTTGACGTTTGGGTGGACTCCAGTAACTCTGATGAGAGATACAAAGATTTCGGACGCAGCAGAAGCTGGAAATACTTTTGAACGATACACCACCTATTAGCGTTGTTCCTGTGATGTATCTAAACGATCCTTACTTATCTAACATGTTATTTGACGTTTAGATGGACTCCAGTGTGTCTGATGTGAGATACAAAGTTTTGGGACGCAGCAGGAGCTGGAAATAGTTTTAAACGAAACAACACGTATTAGCGTTGTTCCTGTGCTGTATCTAATCGATCCTTACTTATCTATCATGTCATTTGACGTTTGGATGGACTCCAGTAACCCTGACGTGAGATACGAAGTTCTCGGACGCAGCAGAAGCTGGAAATAGTTTTAAACGAAGCAACAGGCATTAGCGTTGTTCCTGTGATGTATCTAATCGATCCTTACTCATCTATCATGTTATTTGACGTTTCGATGGACTCCAGTAACTCTGATGTGAGATACGACGTTTCCGGACGCAGCAGAAGCTGGAAATAGTATTAAACGAAACAACACGTATTAGCGTTGTTCCTGTGATGTATCTAATCGATCCTTACTCATCTATCATGTTATTTGACGTTTGGATGTACTCCAGTAACTAGGATGAGAGATACAAAGATTTCATACGCAGCAGAAGCTGGAAATAGTTTTGAACGAAACAACACCTATTAGCGTTGTTCCTGTGATGTATCTAAACGATCCTTACTTATCTAACATGTTATTTAACGTTTGGATACACTCCAGTAAGTCTGATGTGAGATACAAAGTTTTTGGACGCAGCAGGAGCTGGAAATAGTTTTAAACGAAACAACACGTATTAGCGTTGTCCCTGTGCTGTATCTAATCGATCCTTACTTATCTATCATGTTATTTGACGTTTGGATGGACTCCAGTAACTCTGATGTGAGATACGACGTTTTCGGACGCAGCAGAAGCTGGAAATAGTTTTAAACGAAACAACACGTATTAGCGTTGTTCCTGTGATGTATCTAATCGATCCTTACTCATCTATAATGTTATTTGACGTTTGGGTGGACTCCAGTAACTCTGATGAGAGATACAAAGATTTCGGACGCAGCAGAAACTGGAAATAGTTTTGAACGATACACCACCTATTAGCGTTGTTCCTGTGATGTATCTAAACGATCCTTACTTATCTAACATATTATTTGACGTTTGGATGGACTCCAGTGAGTCTGATGTGAGATACAAAGTTTTGGGACGCAGCAGGAGCTGGAAATAGTTTTAAACGAAAGAACACGTATTAGCGTTGTTCCTGTGATGTATCTAATCGATCCTTACTCATCTATCATGTTATTTGGCGTTACGATGGACTCCAGTAACTTAGATGTGAGATACGAAGTTCTCGGACGCAGCTGAAGCTAGAAATAGTTTTAAACGAAACAACATGCATTAGCGTTGTTCCTGTGATGTATCTAATCTATCCTTACTTATCTATCATGTTATTTGACGTTTGGATGGACTCCAGTAACCCTGACTTGAGATACGAAGTTCTCGGACGCAGCCGAAGCTGGAAATAGTTTTAAACGAAACAACACGTATTAGCGTTGTTCCTGTGATGTATCTAATCGATCCTTACTCATCTATCATATTATTTGACTTTTGGATGGACTCCAGTAACTCTGATGTGAGATACAAAGTTTTTGGACGCAGCAGAAGCTGGAAATAGTTTTGAACGAAACAACACGTATTAGCGTTGTTCCTGTGATGTATCTAATCAATCCTTACTTAGCTACTATGTTATTTGACGTTTCGATCCACTCCAGTAACTCTAATGTGAGATACGAAATTTTCGGACGCAGCAGCAGCTGGAAATAGTTTGAAACGAAACAACACATATTAGCGTTGTTCCTGTGATGTATCTAATCGATCCTTACTCATCAATCATGTTATTTGACGTTTGGATGGACTCCAGTAAGTCTGATGTGAGATACAAAGTTTTTGGACGCAGCAGGAGCTGGAAATAGTTTTAAACGAAACAACACGTATTAGCGTTGTTCCTGTGCTGTATCTAATAGATAATTACTTATCTATCATGTTATTTGACGTTTCGATGGACTCCAGTAACTCTGATGTGAGATACGAAGTTTTCGGACGCAGCAGAAGCTGGAAATAGTTTTAAACGAAGCAACACGTATTGGCGTTGTTCCTGTGATATATCTAATCGATCCTTACTCATCTATCATGTTATTTGGCGTTTCGATGTACTCCAGTAGCTCTGATGTGAGATACGACGTTTTCGGACGCAGCAGAAGCTGGAAATAGTTTTAAACGAAACAACACGCATTAGCGTTGTTCCTGTGATGTATCTAATCGATCCTTACTTAGCTACTATGTTATTTGACGTTTCGATGGACTCCAGTAACTCTAATGTGAGATAAGACGTTTTCGGACGCAGCAGAAGCTGGAAATAGTTTTAAACGAAACAACACGTATTAGCGTTGTTCCTGTGATGTATCTAATCGATCCTTACTTATCTAACATGTAATTTAAAGTTTGGATGGACTCCAGTAAGTCTGATGTGAGATAAAAAGTTTTTGGAAGCAGCAGGAGCTGGAAATAGTTTTAAACGAAACACCACCTATTAGCGTTGTTCCTGTGATGTATCTAAACGATCCTTACTTATCTAACATGTTATTTGACGTTTGGATGGACTCCAGTAAGTCTGATGTGAGATACAATGTTTTTGGACGCAGCAGGAGCTGGAAATAGTTTTAAACGAAACACCACGTATTAGCGTTGTTCCTGTGGTGTATCTAATCGATCCTTACTTATCTATTATGTTATTTGACGTTTGGATGGACTCCAGTAACCCTGACGTGAGATACGAAGTTCTCGGACGCAGCAGAAGCTGGAAATAGTTTTAAACGAAACAACACGCATTAGCGTTGTTCCTGTGAAGTATCTAATCGATCCTTACTCATCTATCATGTTATTTGGCGTTTCGATGGACTCCAGTAACTTAGATGTGAGATACGAAGTTTTCGGACGCAGCAGGAGCTGGAAATAGTTGTAAACGAAACAACACGTTTTAGCGTTGTTCCTGTGCTGTATCTAATCGATCCTTACTTATCTATCATGTTATTTGACGTTTCGATGGGCTCCAGTAACTCTGATGTGAGATACGACGTTTTCGGACGCAGCAGAAGCTGGAAATAGTTTTAAACGAAACAACACGTTTAAGCGTTGTTCCTGTGCTGTATCTAATAGATCCTTACTTATCTATTATGTTATTTGACGTTTCGATGGGCTCCAGTAACTCTGATGTGAGATACGACGTTTTCGGACGCAGCAGAAGCTGGAAATAGTTTTAAACGAAACAACACGCATTAGCGATGTTCCTGTGATGTATCTAATCGATCCTTACTTATCTATCATGTTATTTGACGTTTCGATGGACTCCAGTAACTCTGATGTGAGATACGACGTTTCCGGACGCAGCAGAAGCTGGAAATAGTATTAAACGAAACAACACGTATTAGCGTTGTTCCTGTGATGTATCTAATCGATCCTTACTCATCTATCATGTTATTTGACGTTTGGATGTACTCCAGTAACTAGGATGAGAGATACAAAGATTTCATACGCAGCAGAAGCTGGAAATAGTTTTGAACGAAACAACACCTATTAGCGTTGTTCCTGTGATGTATCTAAACGATCCTTACTTATCTAACATGTTATTTAACGTTTGGATACACTCCAGTAAGTCTGATGTGAGATACAAAGTTTTTGGACGCAGCAGGAGCTGGAAATAGTTTTAAACGAAACAACACGTATTAGCGTTGTCCCTGTGCTGTATCTAATCGATCCTTACTTATCTATCATGTTATTTGACGTTTGGATGGACTCCAGTAACTCTGATGTGAGATACGACGTTTTCGGACGCAGCAGAAGCTGGAAATAGTTTTAAACGAAACAACACGTATTAGCGTTGTTCCTGTGATGTATCTAATCGATCCTTACTCATCTATAATGTTATTTGACGTTTGGGTGGACTCCAGTAACTCTGATGAGAGATACAAAGATTTCGGACGCAGCAGAAGCTGGAAATAGTTTTGAACGATACACCACCTATTAGCGTTGTTCCTGTGATGTATCTAAACGATCCTTACTTATCTAACATATTATTTGACGTTTGGATGGACTCCAGTGAGTCTGATGTGAGATACAAAGTTTTGGGACGCAGCAGGAGCTGGAAATAGTTTTAAACGAAAGAACACGGATTAGCGTTGTTCCTGTGCTGTATCTAATCGATCCTTACTTATCTATCATGTTATTTGACGTTTGGATGGACTCCAGTAACCCTGACGTGAGATACGAAGTTCTCGGACGCAGCAGAAGCTGGAAATAGTTTTAAACGAAACAACACGCATTAGCGTTGTTCCTGTGATGTATCTAATCGATCCTTACTCATCTATCATGTTATTTGGCGTTACGATGGACTCCAGTAACTTAGATGTGAGATACGAAGTTCTCGGACGCAGCTGAAGCTAGAAATAGTTTTAAACGAAACAACATGCATTAGCGTTGTTCCTGTGATGTATCTAATCGATCCTTACTTATCTATCATGTTATTTGACGTTTGGATGGACTCCAGTAACCCTGACTTGAGATACGAAGTTCTCGGACGCAGCCGAAGCTGGAAATAGTTTTAAACGAAACAACACGTATTAGCGTTGTTCCTGTGATGTATCTAATCGATCCTTACTCATCTATCATATTATTTGACTTTTGGATGGACTCCAGTAACTCTGATGTGAGATACAAAGTTTTTGGACGCAGCAGAAGCTGGAAATAGTTTTGAACGAAACAACACGTATTAGCGTTGTTCCTGTGATGTATCTAATCGATCCTTGCTTAGCTACTATGTTATTTGACGTTTCGATGGACTCCAGTAACTCTAATGTGAGATACGAAATTTTCGGACGCAGCAGCAGCTGGAAATAGTTTGAAACGAAACAACACATATTAGCGTTGTTCCTGTGATGTATCTAATCGATCCTTACTCATCTATCATGTTATTTGACGTTTGGATGGACTCCAGCAAGTCTGATGTGAGATACAAAGTTTTTGGACGCAGCAGGAGCTGGAAATAGTTTTAAACGAAACAACACGTATTAGCGTTGTTCCTGTGCTGTATCTAATCGATAATTACTTACCTATCATGTTATTTGACGTTTCGATGGACTCCAGTAACTCTGATGTGAGATACGAAGTTTTCGGACGCAGCAGAAGCTGGAAATAGTTTTAAACGAAACAACACGTATTAGCGTTGTTCCTGTGCTGTATCTAATCGATACTTACTTGTCTATCATGTTATTTGACGTTTCGATGGACTCCAGTAACTCTGATGTGAGATACGAAGTTTTCGGACGCAGCAGAAGCTGGAAATAGTTTTAAACGAAACAACACGTATTAGCGTTGTTCCTGTGATGTATCTAATCGATCCTTACTCATCTATCATGTTATTTGACGTTTGGATGGACTCCAGTAACTCTGATGTGAGATACAAAGTTTTTGGACGCAGCAGGAGCTGGAAATAGTTTTAAACGAAACAACACGTATTAGCGTTGTTCCTGTGCTGTATCTAATCGATCCTTACTTATCTATCATGTTATTTGACGTTTGGGTGGACTCCAGTAACTCTGATGAGAGATACAAAGATTTCGGACGCAGCAGAAGCTGGAAATACTTTTGAACGATACACCACCTATTAGCGTTGTTCCTGTGATGTATCTAAACGATCCTTACTTATCTAACATGTTATTTGACGTTTAGATGGACTCCAGTGTGTCTGATGTGAGATACAAAGTTTTGGGACGCAGCAGGAGCTGGAAATAGTTTTAAACGAAACAACACGTATTAGCGTTGTTCCTGTGATGTATCTAATCGATCCTTACTCATCTATCATGTTATTTGACGTTTGGGTGGACTCCAGTAACTCTGATGAGAGATACAAAGATTTCGGACGCAGCAGAAGCTGGAAATACTTTTGAACGATACACCACCTATTAGCGTTGTTCCTGTGATGTATCTAAACGATCCTTACTTATCTAACATGTTATTTGACGTTTAGATGGACTCCAGTGTGTCTGATGTGAGATACAAAGTTTTGGGACGCAGCAGGAGCTGGAAATAGTTTTAAACGAAACAACACGTATTAGCGTTGTTCCTGTGCTGTATCTAATCGATCCTTACTTATCTATCATGTTATTTGACGTTTGGATGGACTCCAGTAACCCTGACGTGAGATACGAAGTTCTCGGACGCAGCAGAAGCTGGAAATAGTTTTAAACGAAGCAACAGGCATTAGCGTTGTTCCTATGATGTATCTAATCGATCCTTACTCATCTATCATGTTATTTGACGTTTCGATGGACTCCAGTAACTCTGATGTGAGATACGACGTTTCCGGACGCAGCAGAAGCTGGAAATAGTATTAAACGAAACAACACGTATTAGCGTTGTTCCTGTGATGTATCTAATCGATCCTTACTCATCTATCATGTTATTTGACGTTTGGATGTACTCCAGTAACTAGGATGAGAGATACAAAGATTTCATACGCAGCAGAAGCTGGAAATAGTTTTGAACGAAACAACACCTATTAGCGTTGTTCCTGTGATGTATCTAAACGATCCTTACTTATCTAACATGTTATTTAACGTTTGGATACACTCCAGTAAGTCTGATGTGAGATACAAAGTTTTTGGACGCAGCAGGAGCTGGAAATAGTTTTAAACGAAACAACACGTATTAGCGTTGTCCCTGTGCTGTATCTAATCGATCCTTACTTATCTATCATGTTATTTGACGTTTGGATGGACTCCAGTAACTCTGATGTGAGATACGACGTTTTCGGACGCAGCAGAAGCTGGAAATAGTTTTAAACGAAACAACACGTATTAGCGTTGTTCCTGTGATGTATCTAATCGATCCTTACTCATCTATAATGTTATTTGACGTTTGGGTGGACTCCAGTAACTCTGATGAGAGATACAAAGATTTCGGACGCAGCAGAAACTGGAAATAGTTTTGAACGATACACCACCTATTAGCGTTGTTCCTGTGATGTATCTAAACGATCCTTACTTATCTAACATATTATTTGACGTTTGGATGGACTCCAGTGAGTCTGATGTGAGATACAAAGTTTTGGGACGCAGCAGGAGCTGGAAATAGTTTTAAACGAAAGAACACGTATTAGCGTTGTTCCTGTGCTGTATCTAATCGATCCTTACTTATCTATCATGTTATTTGACGTTTGGATGGACTCCAGTAACCCTGACGTGAGATACGAAGTTCTCGGACGCAGCAGAAGCTGGAAATAGTTTTAAACGAAACAACACGCATTAGCGTTGTTCCTGTGATGTATCTAATCGATCCTTACTCATCTATCATGTTATTTGGCGTTACGATGGACTCCAGTAACTTAGATGTGAGATACGAAGTTCTCGGACGCAGCTGAAGCTAGAAATAGTTTTAAACGAAACAACATGCATTAGCGTTGTTCCTGTGATGTATCTAATCGATCCTTACTTATCTATCATGTTATTTGACGTTTGGATGGACTCCAGTAACCCTGACTTGAGATACGAAGTTCTCGGACGCAGCCGAAGCTGGAAATAGTTTTAAACGAAACAACACGTATTAGCGTTGTTCCTGTGATGTATCTAATCGATCCTTACTCATCTATCATATTATTTGACTTTTGGATGGACTCCAGTAACTCTGATGTGAGATACAAAGTTTTTGGACGCAGCAGAAGCTGGAAATAGTTTTGAACGAAACAACACGTATTAGCGTTGTTCCTGTGATGTATCTAATCGATCCTTACTTAGCTACTATGTTATTTGACGTTTCGATGGACTCCAGTAACTCTAATGTGAGATACGAAATTTTCGGACGCAGCAGCAGCTGGAAATAGTTTGAAACGAAACAACACATATTAGCGTTGTTCCTGTGATGTATCTAATCGATCCTTACTCATCTATCATGTTATTTGACGTTTGGATGGACTCCAGCAAGTCTGATGTGAGATACAAAGTTTTTGGACGCAGCAGGAGCTGGAAATAGTTTTAAACGAAACAACACGTATTAGCGTTGTTCCTGTGCTGTATCTAATCGATAATTACTTACCTATCATGTTATTTGACGTTTCGATGGACTCCAGTAACTCTGATGTGAGATACGAAGTTTTCGGACGCAGCAGAAGCTGGAAATAGTTTTAAACGAAACAACACGTATTAGCGTTGTTCCGGTGATGTATCTAATCGATCCTTACTAATCTATCGTGTTATTTGACGTTTGGATGGACTCCAGTAACTCTGATGTGAGATACAAAGTTTTTGGACGCAGCAGGAGCTGGAAATAGTTTTAAACGAAACAACACGTATTAGCGTTGTTCCTGTGCTGTATCTAATCGATCCTTACTTATCTATCATGTTATTTGACGTTTGGATGGACTCCAGTAACTCTGATGTGAGATACGACGTTTTCGGACGCAGCAGAAGCTGGAAATAGTTTTAAACGAAACAACACGTATTAGCGTTGTTCCTGTGATGTATCTAATCGATCCTTACTCATCTATCATGTTATTTGACGTTTGGGTGGACTCCAGTGAGTCTGATGTGAGATACAAAGTTTTGGGACGCAGCAGGAGCTGGAAATAGTTTTAAACGAAACAAAACGTATTAGCGTTGTTCCTGTGCTGTATCTAATCGATCCTTACTTATCTATCATGATATTTGACGTTTGGATGGACTCCAGTAACCCTGACGTGAGATACGAAGTTCTCGGACGCAGCAGAAGCTGGAAATAGTTTTGAACGAAGCAACAGGCATTAGCGTTGTTCCTGTGATGTATCTAATCGATCCTTACTCATCTATCATGTTATTTGACGTTTCGATGGACTCCAGTAACTCTGATGTGAGATACGACGTTTCCGGACGCAGCAGAAGCTGGAAATAGTATTAAACGAAATAACACGTATTAGCGTTGTTCCTGTGATGTATCTAATCGATCCTTACTCATCTATCATGTTATTTGGCGTTACGATGGACTCCAGTAACTTAGATGTGAGATACGAAGTTCTCGGACGCAGCTGAAGCTAGAAATAGTTTTAAACGAAACAACATGCATTAGCGTTGTTCCTGTGATGTATCTAATCGATCCTTACTTATCTATCATGTTATTTGACGTTTGGATGGACTCCAGTAACCCTGACTTGAGATACGAAGTTCTCGGACGCAGCCGAAGCTGGAAATAGTTTTAAACGAAACAACACGTATTAGCGTTGTTCCTGTGATGTATCTAATCGATCCTTACTCATCTATCATATTATTTGACTTTTGGATGGACTCCAGTAACTCTGATGTGAGATACAAAGTTTTTGGACGCAGCAGAAGCTGGAAATAGTTTTGAACGAAACAACACGTATTAGCGTTGTTCCTGTGATGTATCTAATCGATCCTTACTTAGCTACTATGTTATTTGACGTTTCGATGGACTCCAGTAACTCTAATGTGAGATACGAAATTTTCGGACGCAGCAGCAGCTGGAAATAGTTTGAAACGAAACAACACATATTAGCGTTGTTCCTGTGATGTATCTAATCGATCCTTACTCATCTATCATGTTATTTGACGTTTGGATGGACTCCAGCAAGTCTGATGTGAGATAAAAAGTTTTTGGACGCAGCAGGAGCTGGAAATAGTTTTAAACGAAACAACACGTATTAGCGTTGTTCCTGTGCTGTATCTAATCGATAATTACTTACCTATCATGTTATTTGACGTTTCGATGGACTCCAGTAACTCTGATGTGAGATACGAAGTTTTCGGACGCAGCAGAAGCTGGAAATAGTTTTAAACGAAACAACACGTATTAGCGTTGTTCCGGTGATGTATCTAATCGATCCTTACTAATCTATCGTGTTATTTGACGTTTGGATGGACTCCAGTAACTCTGATGTGAGATACAAAGTTTTTGGACGCAGCAGGAGCTGGAAATAGTTTTAAACGAAACAACACGTATTAGCGTTGTTCCTGTGCTGTATCTAATCGATCCTTACTTATCTATCATGTTATTTGACGTTTGGATGGACTCCAGTAACTCTGATGTGAGATACGACGTTTTCGGACGCAGCAGAAGCTGGAAATAGTTTTAAACGAAACAACACGTATTAGCGTTGTTCCTGTGATGTATCTAATCGATCCTTACTCATCTATCATGTTATTTGACGTTTGGGTGGACTCCAGTGAGTCTGATGTGAGATACAAAGTTTTGGGACGCAGCAGGAGCTGGAAATAGTTTTAAACGAAACAAAACGTATTAGCGTTGTTCCTGTGCTGTATCTAATCGATCCTTACTTATCTATCATGATATTTGACGTTTGGATGGACTCCAGTAACCCTGACGTGAGATACGAAGTTCTCGGACGCAGCAGAAGCTGGAAATAGTTTTAAACGAAGCAACAGGCATTAGCGTTGTTCCTGTGATGTATCTAATCGATCCTTACTCATCTATCATGTTATTTGACGTTTCGATGGACTCCAGTAACTCTGATGTGAGATACGACGTTTCCGGACGCAGCAGAAGCTGGAAATAGTATTAAACGAAATAACACGTATTAGCGTTGTTCCTGTGATGTATCTAATCGATCCTTACTCATCTATCATGTTATTTGACGTTTGGATGGACTCCAGTAACTAGGATGAGAGATAAAAAGATTTCGGACGCAGCAGAAGCTGGAAATAGTTTTGAACGAAACAACACCTATTAGCGTTGTTCCTGTGATGTATCTAAACGATCCTTACTTATCTAACATGTTATTTAAAGTTTGGATACACTCCAGTAAGTCTGATGTGAGATACAAAGTTTTTGGACGCAGCAGGAGCTGGAAATAGTTTTAAACGAAAGAACACGTATTAGCGTTGTTCCTGTGCTGTATCTAATCGATCCTTACTTATCTATCATGTTATTTGACGTTTGGATGGACTCCAGTAACCCTGACGTGAGATACGAAGTTCTCGGACGCAGCAGAAGCTGGAAATAGTTTTAAACGAAACAACACGCATTAGCGTTGTTCCTGTGATGTATCTAATCGATCCTTACTCATCTATCATGTTATTTGGCGTTACGATGGACTCCAGTAACTTAGATGTGAGATACGAAGTTCTCGGACGCAGCTGAAGCTAGAAATAGTTTTAAACGAAACAACATGCATTAGCGTTGTTCCTGTGATGTATCTAATCGATCCTTACTTATCTATCATGTTATTTGACGTTTGGATGGACTACAGTAACCCTGACATGAGATACGAAGTTCTCGGACGCAGCCGAAGCTGGAAATAGTTTTAAACGAAACAACACGTATTAGCGTTGTTCCTGTGATGTATCTAATCGATCCTTACTCATCTATCATATTATTTGACTTTTGGATGGACTCCAGTAACTCTGATGTGAGATACAAAGTTTTTGGACGCAGCAGAAGCTGGAAATAGTTTTGAACGAAACAACACGTATTAGCGTTGTTCCTGTGATGTATCTAATCGATCCTTACTTAGCTACTATGTTATTTGACGTTTCGATGGACTCCAGTAACTCTAATGTGAGATACGAAATTTTCGGACGCAGCAGCAGCTGGAAATAGTTTGAAAAAAAACAACACATATTAGCGTTGTTCCTGTGATGTATCTAATCGATCCTTACTCATCTATCATGTTATTTGACGTTTGGATGGACTCCAGCAAGTCTGATGTGAGATACAAAGTTTTTGGACGCAGCAGGAGCTGGAAATAGTTTTAAACGAAACAACACGTATTAGCGTTGTTCCTGTGCTGTATCTAATCGATAATTACTTATCTATCATGTTATTTGACGTTTCGATGGACTCCAGTAACTCTGATGTGAGATACGACGTTTTCGGACGCAGCAGAAGCTGGAAATAGTTTTAAACGAAGCAACACGTATTGGCGTTGTTCCTGTGATATATCTAATCGATCCTTACTTAGCTACTATGTTATTTGACGTTTCGATCGACTCCAGTAACTCTAATGTGAGATACGAAATTTTCGGACGCAGCAGAAGCTGGAAATAGTTTTAAACGAAACAACACGCATTGGCGTTGTTCCTGTGATGTATCTAATCGATCCTTACTCATCTATCATGTTATTTGGCGTTTCGATGAACTCCAGTAACTTAGATGTGAGATACGAAGTTCTCGGACCCAGCTGAAGCTAGAAATAGTTTTAAACGAAACAACACGCATTAGCGTTGTTCCTGTGCTGTATCTAATCGATCCTTACTTATCTATCATGTTATTTGACATTTCGATGGACTCCAGTAACTCTGATGTGAGATACGACGTTTTCGGACGCAGCAGCAGCTGGAAATAGTTTTAAACGAAACAACACATATTAGCGTTGTTCCTGTAATGTATCTAATCGATCCTTACTCATCTATCATGTTATTTGACGTTTGGACAGACTCCAGTAACTCTAATGTGAGATACAAGGTTATCGGACGCAGCAGAAGCTGGAAATAGTTTTAAACGAAACAACACGCATTAGCGTTGTTCCTGTGATGTATCTAATCGATCCTTACTTAGCTACTATGTTATTTGACGTTTCGATGGACTCCAGTAACTCTAATGTGAGATACGACGTTTTCGGACGCAGCAGAAGCTGGAAATAGTTTTAAACGAAGCAACACGTATTGGCGTTGTTCCTGTGATATATCTAATCGATCCTTACTCATCTATCATGTTATTTGACGTTTGGATGGACTCCAGTAACTCTGATGTGAGATACAAAGTTTTTGGACGCAGCAGAAGCTGCAAATAGTTTTGAACGAAACAACACCTATTAGCGTTGTTCCTGTGATGTATCTAATCGATCCTTACTTAGCTACTATGTTATTTGACGTTTCGATGGACTCCAGTAACTCTAACGTGAGATACGAAATTTTCCGACGCAGCAGCAGCTGGAAATAGTTTTAAACGAAACAACACATATTAGCGTTGTTCCTGTGATATATCTAATCGATCCTTACTCATCTATCATGTTATTTGGCGTTTCGATGGACTCCAGTAGCTCTGATATGAGATACGACGTTTTCGGACGCAGCAGAAGATGGAAATAGTTTTAAACGAAACAACACGCATTCCTGTGATGTATCTAATCGATCCTTACTCATCTATCATGTTATTTGACGTTTCGATGGACTCCAGTAACTCTAATGTGAGATACGACGTTTTCGGACGCAGCAGAAGCTGGAAATAGTTTTAAACGAAGCAACACGTATTGGCGTTGTTCCTGTGATATATCTAATCGATCCTTACTCATCTATCATGTTATTTGACGTTTGGATGGACTCCAGTAACTCTGATGTGAGATACAAAGTTTTTGGACGCAGCAGAAGCTGGAAATAGTTTTGAACGAAACAACACCTATTAGCGTTGTTCCTGTGCTGTATCTAATCGATCCTTACTTATCTATCATGTTATTTGACGTTTCGATGGGCTCCAGTAACTCTGATGTGAGATACGACGTTTTCGGACGCAGCAGAAGCTGGAAATAGTTTTGAACGAAACAACACGCATTAGCGTTGTTCCTGTGATGTATCTAATCGATCCTTACTTAGCTACTATGTTATTTGACGTTTCGATGGACTCCAGTAACTCTAATGTGAGATACGAAATTTTCGGACGCAGCAGAAGCTGGAAATAGTTTTAAACGAAGCAACACGCATTAGCTTTGTTCCTGTGATGTATCTAATCGATCCTTACTCATCTATCATGTTATTTGGCGTTTCGATGAACTCCAGTAACTTAGATGTGAGATACGAAGTTCTCGGACCCAGCTGAAGCTAGAAATAGTTTTAAATGAAACAACACGCATTAGCGTTGTTCCTGTGCTGTATCTAATCGATCCTTACTCATCTATCATGTTATTTGACGTTTGGACAGACTCCAGTAACTCTGATGTGAGATACAAAGTTATCGGACGCAGCAGAAGCTGGAAATAGTTTTGAACGAAACAACACGTATTAGCGTTGTTCCTGTGATGTATCTAAACGATCCTTACTTATCTAACATGTTATTTGACGTTTCGATGGACTCCAGTAACTCTAATGTGAGATACGAAATTTTCGGACGCAGCGGAAGCTGGAAATAGTTTTAAACGAAACAACACGCATTAGCGTTGTTCCTGTGATGTATCTAATCGATCCTTACTCATCTATCATGTTATTTAACGTTTGGACGGACTCCAGTAACTCTGATGTGAGATACAAAGTTATCGGACGCAGCAGAAGCTGGAAATAGTTCTGAACGAAACAACACGTATTAGCGTTGTCCCTGTGCTGTATCTAATCGATCCTTACTTATCTATCATGTTATTTGACGTTTGGATGGACTCCAGTAACTCTGATGTGAGATACGACGTTTTCGGACGCAGCAGAAGCTGGAAATAGTTTTAAACGAAACAACACGTATTAGCGTTGTTCCTGTGATGTATCTAATCGATCCTTACTCATCTATCATGTTATTTGACGTTTGGATGGACTCCAGTAACTCTGATGTGAGATACAAAGTTTTTGGACGCAGCAGGAGCTGGAAATAGTTTTAAACGAAACAACACGTATTAGCGTTGTTCCTGTGCTATATCTAATCGATCCTTACTTATCTATCATGTTATTTGACGTTTGGATTAACTCCAGTAACTCTGATGTGAGATACGACGTTTTCGGACGCAGCAGAAGCTGGAAATAGTTTTAAACTAAACAACACGTATTAGCGTTGTTCCTGTGATGTATCTAATCGATCCTTACTCATCTATCATGTTATTTGACGTTTAGGTGGACTCCAGTAACTCTGATGAGAGATACAAAGATTTCGGACGCAGCAGAAGCTGGAAATACTTTTGAACGATACACCACCTATTAGCGTTGTTCCTGTGATGTATCTAAACGATCCTTACTTATCTAACATGTTATTTGACGTTTGGATGGACTCCAGTGTGTCTGATGTGAGATACAAAGTTTTGGGACGCAGCAGGAGCTGGAAATAGTTTTAAACGAAACAACACGTATTAGCGTTGTTAATGTGCTGTATCTAATCGATCCTTACTTATCTATCATGTTATTTGACGTTTCGATGGACTCCAGTAACTCTGATGTGAGATACGAAGTTTTCGGACGCAGCAGAAGCTGGAAATAGTTTTAAACGAAACAACACGTATTAGCGTTGTTCCGGTGATGTATCTAATCGATCCTTACTCATCTATCATGTTATTTGACGTTTGGATGGACTCCAGTAACTCTGATGTGAGATACAAAGTTTTTGGACGCAGCAGGAGCTGGAAATAGTTTTAAACGAAACAACACGCATTAGCGTTGTTCCTGTGCTGTATCTAATCGATCCTTACTTATCTATCATGTTATTTGACGTTTGGATGGACTCCAGTAACCCTGACGTGAGATACGAAGTTCTCGGACGCAGCAGAAGCTGGAAATAGTTTTAAACGAAGCAACAGGCATTAGCGTTGTTCCTGTGATGTATCTAATCGATCCTTACTCATCTATCATGTTATTTGACGTTTCGATGGACTCCAGTAACTCTGATGTGAGATACGACGTTTCCGGACGCAGCAGAAGCTGGAAATAGTATTAAACGAAACAACACGTATTAGCGTTGTTCCTGTGATGTATCTAATCGATCCTTACTCATCTATCATGTTATTTGACGTTTGGATGGACTCCAGTAACTAGGATGAGAGATACAAAGATTTCGGACGCAGCAGAAGCTGGAAATAGTTTTGAACGAAACAACACCTATTAGCGTTGTTCCTGTGATGTATCTAAACGATCCTTACTTATCTAACATGTTATTTAACGTTTGGATACACTCCAGTAAGTCTGATGTGAGATACGAAGTTTTTGGACGCAGCAGAAGCTGGAAATAGTTTTAAACGAAACAACACGTATTAGCGTTGTTCCGGTGATGTATCTAATCGATCCTTACTCATCTATCATGTTATTTGACGTTTGGATGGACTCCAGTAACTCTGATGTGAGATACAAAGTTTTTGGACGCAGCAGGAGCTGGAAATAGTTTTAAACGAAACAACACGCATTAGCGTTGTTCCTGTGCTGTATCTAATCGATCCTTACTTATCTATCATGTTATTTGACGTTTGGATGGACTCCAGTAACTCTGATGTGAGATACGACGTTTTCGG
Organism: Prosopocoilus inquinatus; assembly: GCA_036172665.1. NCBI lineage: Eukaryota > Metazoa > Arthropoda > Insecta > Coleoptera > Lucanidae > Prosopocoilus > Prosopocoilus inquinatus. Next base: position 108,016 of record JAYKNF010000051.1, read on the forward strand.
ACGCAGCAGAAGCTGGAAATAATTTTAAACGAAACAACACGTATTAGCGTTGTTCCTGTGATGTATCTAATCGATCCTTACTCATCTATCATGTTATTTGACGTTTGGGTGGACTCCAGTGTGTCTGATGTGAGATACAAAGTTTTGGGACGCAGCAGGAGCTGGAAATAGTTTTAAACGAAACAACACGCATTAGCGTTGTTCCTGTGATGTATCTAATCGATCCTTACTCATCTATCATGTTATTTGACGTTTGGGTGGACTCCAGTAACTCTGATGAGAGATACAAAGATTTCGGACGCAGCAGAAGCTGGAAATACTTTCGAACGATACACCACCTATTAGCGTTGTTCCTGTGATGTATCTAAACGATCCTTACTTATCTAACATGTTATTTGACGTTTGGATGGACTCCAGAGTGTCTGATGTGAGATACAAAGTTTTGGGACGCAGCAGGAGCTGGAAATAGTTTTAAACGAAACAACACGTATTAGCGTTGTTCCTGTGCTGTATCTAATCGATCCTTACTTATCTATCATGTTATTTGACGTTTGGATGGACTCCAGTGACCCTGACGTGAGATACGAAGTTCTCGGACGCAGCAGAAGCTGGAAATAGTTTTAAACGAAGCAACAGGCATTAGCGTTGTTCCTGTGATGTATCTAATCGATCCTTACTCATCTATCATGTTATTTGACGTTTCGATGGACTCCAGTAACTCTGATGTGAGATACGACGTTTCCGGACGCAGCAGAAGCTGGAAATAGTATTAAACGAAACAACACGTATTAGCGTTGTTCCTGTGATGTATCTAATCGATCCTTACTCATCTATCATGTTATTTGACGTTTGGATGGACTCCAGTAACTAGGATGAGAGATACAAAGATTTCGGACGCAGCAGAAGCTGGAAATAGTTTTGAACGAAACAACACCTATTAGCGTTGTTCCTGTGATGTATCTAAACGATCCTTACTTATCTAACATGTTATTTAACGTTTGGATACACTCCAGTAAGTCTGATGTGAGATACAAAGTTTTTGGACGCAGCAGGAGCTGGAAATAGTTTTAAACGAAACAACACGTATTAGCGTTGTTCCTGTGCTGTATCTAATCGATACTTACTTATCTATCATGTTATTTGACGTTTCGATGGACTCCAGTAACTCTGATGTGAGATACGAAGTTTTCGGACGCAGCAGAAGCTGGAAATAGTTTTAAACGAAACAACACGTATTAGCGTTGTTCCGGTGATGTATCTAATCGATCCTTACTCATCTATCATGTTATTTGACGTTTGGATGGACTCCAGTAACTCTGATGTGAGATACAAAGTTTTTGGACGCAGCAGGAGCTGGAAATAGTTTTAAACGAAACAACACGTATTAGCGTTGTTCCTGTGCTGTATCTAATCGATCCTTACTTATCTATCATGTTATTTGACGTTTGGATGGACTCCAGTAACTCTGATGTGAGATACGACGTTTTCGGACGCAGCAGAAGCTGGAAATAGTTTTAAACGAAACAACACGTATTAGCGTTGTTCCTGTGATGTATCTAATCGATCCTTACTCATCTATCATGTTATTTGACGTTTGGGTGGACTCTAGTGAGTCTGATGTGAGATACAAAGTTTTGGGACGCAGCAGGAGCTGGAAATAGTTTTAAACGAAACAACACGCATTAGCGTTGTTCCTGTGATGTATCTAATCGATCCTTACTCATCTATCATGTTATTTGACGTTTCGATGGACTCCAGTAACTCTGATGTGAGATACGACGTTTCCGGACGCAGCAGAAGCTGGAAATAGTATTAAACGAAACAACACGTATTAGCGTTGTTCCTGTGATGTATCTAATCGATCCTTACTCATCTATCATGTTATTTGACGTTTGGATGGACTCCAGTAACTAGGATGAGAGATACAAAGATTTCGGACGCAGCAGAAGCTGGAAATAGTTTTGAACGAAACAACACCTATTAGCGTTGTTCCTGTGATGTATCTAAACGATCCTTACTTATCTAACATGTTATTTAACGTTTGGATACACTCCAGCAAGTCTGATGTGAGATACAAAGTTTTTGGACGCAGCAGGAGCTGGAAATAGTTTTAAACGAAACAACACGTATTAGCGTTGTTCCTGTGCTGTATCTAATCGATACTTACTTATCTATCATGTTATTTGACGTTTCGATGGACTCCAGTAACTCTGATGTGAGATACGAAGTTTTCGGACGCAGCAGAAGCTGGAAATAGTTTTAAACGAAACAACACGTATTAGCGTTGTTCCGGTGATGTATCTAATCGATCCTTACTCATCTATCATGTTATTTGACGTTTGGATGGACTCCAGTAACTCTGATGTGAGATACAAAGTTTTTGGACGCAGCAGGAGCTGGAAATAGTTTTAAACGAAACAACACGTATTAGCGTTGTTCCTGTGCTGTATCTAATCGATCCTTACTTATCTATCATGTTATTTGACGTTTGGATGGACTCCAGTAACTCTGATGTGAGATACGACGTTTTCGGACGCAGCAGAAGCTGGAAATAGTTTTAAACGAAACAACACGTATTAGCGTTGTTCCTGTGATGTATCTAATCGATCCTTACTCATCTATCATGTTATTTGACGTTTGGGTGGACTCTAGTGAGTCTGATGTGAGATACAAAGTTTTGGGACGCAGCAGGAGCTGGAAATAGTTTTAAACGAAACAACACGCATTAGCGTTGTTCCTGTGATGTATCTAATCGATCCTTACTCATCTATCATGTTATTTGACGTTTCGATGGACTCCAGTAACTCTGATGTGAGATACGACGTTTCCGGACGCAGCAGAAGCTGGAAATAGTATTAAACGAAACAACACGTATTAGCGTTGTTCCTGTGATGTATCTAATCGATCCTTACTCATCTATCATGTTATTTGACGTTTGGATGGACTCCAGTAACTAGGATGAGAGATACAAAGATTTCGGACGCAGCAGAAGCTGGAAATAGTTTTGAACGAAACAACACCTATTAGCGTTGTTCCTGTGATGTATCTAAACGATCCTTACTTATCTAACATGTTATTTAACGTTTGGATACACTCCAGCAAGTCTGATGTGAGATACAAAGTTTTTGGACGCAGCAGGAGCTGGAAATAGTTTTAAACGAAACAACACGTATTAGCGTTGTTCCTGTGCTGTATCTAATCGATCCTTACTTATCTATCATGTTATTTGACGTTTGGATGGACTCCAGTAACCCTGACGTGAGATACGAAGTTCTCGGACGCAGCAGAAGCTGGAAATAGTTTTAAACGAAACAACACGCATTAGCGTTGTTCCTGTGATGTATCTAATCGATCCTTACTCATCTATCATGTTATTTGACGTTTGGATGGACTCCAGTAACTCTGATGTGAGATACAAAGTTTTTGGACGCAGCAGGAGCTGGAAATAGTTTTAAACGAAACAACACGTATTAGCGTTGTTCCTGTGCTGTATCTAATCGATCCTTACTTATCTATCATGTTATTTGACGTTTGGATGGACTCCAGTAACCCTGACGTGAGATACGAAGTTCTCGGACGCAGCAGAAGCTGGAAATAGTTTTAAACGAAACAACACGCATTAGCGTTGTTCCTGTGATGTATCTAATCGATCCTTACTTATCTATCATGTTATTTGACATTTCGATGGACTCCAGTAACTCTGATGTGAGATACGACGTTTTCGGACGCAGCAGCAGCTGGAAATAGTTTTAAACGAAACAACACATATTAGCGTTGTTCCTGTAATGTATCTAATCGATCCTTACTCATCTATCATGTTATTTGACGTTTGGACAGACTCCAGTAACTCTGATGTGAGATACAAAGTTATCGGACGCAGCAGAAGCTGGAAATAGTTTTGAACGAAACAACACATATTAGCGTTGTTCCTGTGATGTATCTAAACGATCCTTACTTATCTAACATGTTATTTGACGTTTCGATGGACTCCAGTAACTCTAATGTGAGATACGAAATTTTCGGACGCAGCGGAAGCTGGAAATAGTTTTAAACGAAACAACACGCATTAGCGTTGTTCCTGTGATGTATCTAATCGATCCTTACTCATCTATCATGTTATTTTCGTTTCGATGGACTCCAGTAACTTAGATGTGCGATACGAAGTTCTCGGACCCAGCTGAAGCTAGAAATAGTTTTAAACGAAACAACACGCATTAGCGTTGTTCCTGTGCTGTATCTAATCGATCCTTATTTATCTATCATGTTATTTGACATTTCGATGGACTCCAGTAACTCTGATGTGAGATACGACGTTTTCGGACGCAGCAGCAGCTGGAAATAGTTTTAAGCGAAACAACACATATTAGCGTTGTTCCTGTAATGTATCTAATCGATCCTTACTCATCTATCATGTTATTTAACGTTTGGACGGACTCCAGTAACTCTGATGTGAGATACAAAGTTATCGGACGCAGCAGAAGCTGGAAATAGTTCTGAACGAAACAACACGTATTAGCGTTGTCCCTGTGCTGTATCTAATCGATCCTTACTTATCTATCATGTTATTTGACGTTTGGATGGACTCCAGTAACTCTGATGTGAGATACGACGTTTTCGGACGCAGCAGAAGCTGGAAATAGTTTTAAACGAAACAACACGTATTAGCGTTGTTCCTGTGATGTATCTAATCGATCCTTACTCATCTATCATGTTATTTGACGTTTGGATGGACTCCAGTAACTCTGATGTGAGATACAAAGTTTTTGGACGCAGCAGGAGCTGGAAATAGTTTTAAACGAAACAACACGTATTAGCGTTGTTCCTGTGCTATATCTAATCGATCCTTACTTATCTATCATGTTATTTGACGTTTGGATTAACTCCAGTAACTCTGATGTGAGATACGACGTTTTCGGACGCAGCAGAAGCTGGAAATAGTTTTAAACTAAACAACACGTATTAGCGTTGTTCCTGTGATGTATCTAATCGATCCTTACTCATCTATCATGTTATTTGACGTTTGGGTGGACTCCAGTAACTCTGATGAGAGATACAAAGATTTCGGACGCAGCAGAAGCTGGAAATACTTTTGAACGATACACCACCTATTAGCGTTGTTCCTGTGATGTATCTAAACGATCCTTACTTATCTAACATGTTATTTGACGTTTGGATGGACTCCAGTGTGTCTGATGTGAGATACAAAGTTTTGGGACGCAGCAGGAGCTGGAAATAGTTTTAAACGAAACAACACGTATTAGCGTTGTTAATGTGCTGTATCTAATCGATCCTTACTTATCTATCATGTTATTTGACGTTTGGATGGACTCCAGTAACCCTGACGTGAGATACGAAGTTCTCGGACGCAGCAGAAGCTGGAAATAGTTTTAAACGAAGCAACAGGCATTAGCGTTGTTCCTGTGATGTATCTAATCGATCCTTACTCATCTATCATGTTATTTGACGTTTCGATGGACTCCAGTAACTCTGATGTGAGATACGAAGTTTCCGGACGCAGCAGAAGCTGGAAATAGTATTAAACGAAACAACACGTATTAGCGTTGTTCCTGTGATGTATCTAATCGATCCTTACTCATCTATCATGTTATTTGACGTTTGGATGGACTCCAGTAACTAGGATGAGAGATACAAAGATTTCGGACGCAGCAGAAGCTGGAAATAGTTTTGAACGAAACAACACCTATTAGCGTTGTTCCTGTGATGTATCTAAACGATCCTTACTTATCTAACATGTTATTTAACGTTTGGATACACTCCAGTAAGTCTGATGTGAGATACAAAATTTTTGGACGCAGCAGGAGCTGGAAATAGTTTTAAACGAAACAACACGTATTAGCGTTGTTCCTGTGCTGTATCTAATCGATACTTACTTATCTATCATGTTATTTGACGTTTCGATGGACTCCAGTAACTCTGATGTGAGATACGAAGTTTTCGGACGCAGCAGAAGCTGGAAATAGTTTTAAACGAAACAACACGTATTAGCGTTGTTCCGGTGATGTATCTAATCGATCCTTACTCATCTATCATGTTATTTGACGTTTGGATGGACTCCAGTAACTCTGATGTGAGATACAAAGTTTTTGGACGCAGCAGGAGCTGGAAATAGTTTTAAACGAAACAACACGTATTAGCGTTGTTCCTGTGCTGTATCTAATCGATCCTTACTTATCTATCATGTTATTTGACGTTTGGATGGACTCCAGTAACTCTGATGTGAGATACGACGTTTTCGGACGCAGCAGAAGCTGGAAATAGTTTTAAACGAAACAACACGTATTAGCGTTGTTCCTGTGATGTATCTAATCGATCCTTACTCATCTATCATGTTATTTGACGTTTGGGTGGACTCCAGTGAGTCTGATGTGAGATACAAAGTTTTGGGACGCAGCAGGAGCTGGAAATAGTTTTAAACGAAACAACACGCATTAGCGTTGTTCCTGTGATGTATCTAATCGATCCTTACTCATCTATCATGTTATTTGACGTTTCGATGGACTCCAGTAACTCTGATGTGAGATACGACGTTTCCGGACGCAGCAGAAGCTGGAAATAGTATTAAACGAAACAACACGTATTAGCGTTGTTCCTGTGATGTATCTAATCGATCCTTACTCATCTATCATGTTATTTGACGTTTGGATGGACTCCAGTAACTAGGATGAGAGATACAAAGATTTCGGACGCAGCAGAAGCTGGAAATAGTTTTGAACGAAACAACACCTATTAGCGTTGTTCCTGTGATGTATCTAAACGATCCTTACTTATCTAACATGTTATTTAACGTTTGGATACACTCCAGCAAGTCTGATGTGAGATACAAAGTTTTTGGACGCAGCAGGAGCTGGAAATAGTTTTAAACGAAACAACACGTATTAGCGTTGTTCCTGTGCTGTATCTAATCGATCCTTACTTATCTATCATGTTATTTGACGTTTGGATGGACTCCAGTAACCCTGACGTGAGATACGAAGTTCTCGGACGCAGCAGAAGCTGGAAATAGTTTTAAACGAAACAACACGCATTAGCGTTGTTCCTGTGATGTATCTAATCGATCCTTACTCATCTATCATGTTATTTCGCGTTACGATGGACTCCAGTAACTTAGATGTGAGATACGAAGTTCTCGGACGCAGCTGAAGCTAGAAATAGTTTTAAACGAAACAACATGCATTAGCGTTGTTCCTGTGATGTATCTAATCGATCCTTACTTATCTAACATGTTATTTAACGTTTGGATACACTCCAGTAAGTCTGATGTGAGATACAAAATTTTTGGACGCAGCAGGAGCTGGAAATAGTTTTAAACGAAACAACACGTATTAGCGTTGTTCCTGTGCTGTATCTAATCGATACTTACTTATCTATCATGTTATTTGACGTTTCGATGGACTCCAGTAACTCTGATGTGAGATACGAAGTTTTCGGACGCAGCAGAAGCTGGAAATAGTTTTAAACGAAACAACACGTATTAGCGTTGTTCCGGTGATGTATCTAATCGATCCTTACTCATCTATCATGTTATTTGACGTTTGGATGGACTCCAGTAACTCTGATGTGAGATACAAAGTTTTTGGACGCAGCAGGAGCTGGAAATAGTTTTAAACGAAACAACACGTATTAGCGTTGTTCCTGTGCTGTATCTAATCGATCCTTACTTATCTATCATGTTATTTGACGTTTGGATGGACTCCAGTAACTCTGATGTGAGATACGACGTTTTCGGACGCAGCAGAAGCTGGAAATAGTTTTAAACGAAACAACACGTATTAGCGTTGTTCCTGTGATGTATCTAATCGATCCTTACTCATCTATCATGTTATTTGACGTTTGGGTGGACTCCAGTGAGTCTGATGTGAGATACAAAGTTTTGGGACGCAGCAGGAGCTGGAAATAGTTTTAAACGAAACAACACGCATTAGCGTTGTTCCTGTGATGTATCTAATCGATCCTTACTCATCTATCATGTTATTTGACGTTTGGGTGGACTCCAGTAACTCTGATGAGAGATACAAAGATTTCGGACGCAGCAGAAGCTGGAAATACTTTTGAACGATACACCACCTATTAGCGTTGTTCCTGTGATGTATCTAAACGATCCTTACTTATCTAACATGTTATTTGACGTTTGGATGGACTCCAGTGTGTCTGATGTGAGATACAAAGTTTTGGGACGCAGCAGGAGCTGGAAATAGTTTTGAACGAAACAACACGTATTAGCGTTGTTCCTGTGATGTATCTAATCGATCCTTACTTAGCTACTATGTTATTTGACGTTTCGATGGACTCCAGTAACTCTAATGTGAGATACGAAATTTTCGGACGCAGCAGCAGCTGGAAATAGTTTGAAACGAAACAACACATATTAGCGTTGTTCCTGTGATGTATCTAATCGATCCTTACTCATCTATCATGTTATTTGACGTTTGGATGGACTCCAGCAAGTCTGATGTGAGATACAAAGTTTTTGGACGCAGCAGGAGCTGGAAATAGTTTTAAACGAAACAACACGTATTAGCGTTGTTCCTGTGCTGTATCTAATCGATAATTACTTACCTATCATGTTATTTGACGTTTCGATGGACTCCAGTAACTCTGATGTGAGATACGAAGTTTTCGGACGCAGCAGAAGCTGGAAATAGTTTTAAACGAAACAACACGTATTAGCGTTGTTCCGGTGATGTATCTAATCGATCCTTACTAATCTATCGTGTTATTTGACGTTTGGATGGACTCCAGTAACTCTGATGTGAGATACAAAGTTTTTGGACGCAGCAGGAGCTGGAAATAGTTTTAAACGAAACAACACGTATTAGCGTTGTTCCTGTGATGTATCTAATCGATCCTTACTCATCTATCATGTTATTTGACGTTTGGGTGGACTCCAGTGAGTCTGATGTGAGATACAAAGTTTTGGGACGCAGCAGGAGCTGGAAATAGTTTTAAACGAAACAACACGTATTAGCGTTGTTCCTGTGCTGTATCTAATCGATCCTTACTTATCTATCATGATATTTGACGTTTGGATGGACTCCAGTAACCCTGACGTGAGATACGAAGTTCTCGGACGCAGCAGAAGCTGGAAATAGTTTTAAACGAAGCAACATTCATTAGCGTTGTTCCTGTGATGTATCTAATCGATCCTTACTCATCTATCATGTTATTTGACGTTTCGATGGACTCCAGTAACTCTGATGTGAGATACGACGTTTCCGGACGCAGCAGAAGCTGGAAATAGTATTAAACGAAATAACACGTATTAGCGTTGTTCCTGTGATGTATCTAATCGATCCTTACTCATCTATCATGTTATTTGACGTTTGGATGGACTCCAGTAACTAGGATGAGAGATACAAAGATTTCGGACGCAGCAGAAGCTGGAAATAGTTTTGAACGAAACAACACCTATTAGCGTTGTTCCTGTGATGTATCTAAACGATCCTTACTTATCTAACATGTTATTTAACGTTTGGATACACTCCAGTAAGTCTGATGTGAGATACAAAATTTTTGGACGCAGCAGGAGCTGGAAATAGTTTTAAACGAAACAACACGTATTAGCGTTGTTCCTGTGCTGTATCTAATCGATACTTACTTATCTATCATGTTATTTGACGTTTCGATGGACTCCAGTAACTCTGATGTGAGATACGAAGTTTTCGGACGCAGCAGAAGCTGGAAATAGTTTTAAACGAAACAACACGTATTAGCGTTGTTCCGGTGATGTATCTAATCGATCCTTACTCATCTATCATGTTATTTGACGTTTGGATGGACTCCAGTAACTCTGATGTGAGATACAAAGTTTTTGGACGCAGCAGGAGCTGGAAATAGTTTTAAACGAAACAACACGTATTAGCGTTGTTCCTGTGCTGTATCTAATCGATCCTTACTTATCTATCATGTTATTTGACGTTTGGATGGACTCCAGTAACTCTGATGTGAGATACGACGTTTTCGGACGCAGCAGAAGCTGGAAATAGTTTTAAACGAAACAACACGTATTAGCGTTGTTCCTGTGATGTATCTAATCGATCCTTACTCATCTATCATGTTATTTGACGTTTGGGTGGACTCCAGTGAGTCTGATGTGAGATACAAAGTTTTGGGACGCAGCAGGAGCTGGAAATAGTTTTAAACGAAACAACACGCATTAGCGTTGTTCCTGTGATGTATCTAATCGATCCTTACTCATCTATCATGTTATTTGACGTTTGGGTGGACTCCAGTAACTCTGATGAGAGATACAAAGATTTCGGACGCAGCAGAAGCTGGAAATACTTTTGAACGATACACCACCTATTAGCGTTGTTCCTGTGATGTATCTAAACGATCCTTACTTATCTAACATGTTATTTGACGTTTGGATGGACTCCAGTGTGTCTGATGTGAGATACAAAGTTTTGGGACGCAGCAGGAGCTGGAAATAGTTTTAAACGAAACAACACGTATTAGCGTTGTTCCTGTGCTGTATCTAATCGATCCTTACTTATCTATCATGTTATTTGACGTTTGGATGGACTCCAGTGACCCTGACGTGAGATACGAAGTTCTCGGACGCAGCAGAAGCTGGAAATAGTTTTAAACGAAGCAACAGGCATTAGCGTTGTTCCTGTGATGTATCTAATCGATCCTTACTCATCTATCATGTTATTTGACGTTTCGATGGACTCCAGTAACTCTGATGTGAGATACGACGTTTCCGGACGCAGCAGAAGCTGGAAATAGTATTAAACGAAACAACACGTATTAGCGTTGTTCCTGTGATGTATCTAATCGATCCTTACTCATCTATCATGTTATTTGACGTTTGGATGGACTCCAGTAACTAGGATGAGAGATACAAAGATTTCGGACGCAGCAGAAGCTGGAAATAGTTTTGAACGAAACAACACCTATTAGCGTTGTTCCTGTGATGTATCTAAACGATCCTTACTTATCTAACATGTTATTTAACGTTTGGATACACTCCAGTAAGTCTGATGTGAGATACAAAGTTTTTGGACGCAGCAGGAGCTGGAAATAGTTTTAAACGAAACAACACGTATTAGCGTTGTTCCTGTGCTGTATCTAATCGATACTTACTTATCTATCATGTTATTTGACGTTTCGATGGACTCCAGTAACTCTGATGTGAGATACGAAGTTTTCGGACGCAGCAGAAGCTGGAAATAGTTTTAAACGAAACAACACGTATTAGCGTTGTTCCGGTGATGTATCTAATCGATCCTTACTCATCTATCATGTTATTTGACGTTTGGATGGACTCCAGTAACTCTGATGTGAGATACAAAGTTTTTGGACGCAGCAGGAGCTGGAAATAGTTTTAAACGAAACAACACGTATTAGCGTTGTTCCTGTGCTGTATCTAATCGATCCTTACTTATCTATCATGTTATTTGACGTTTGGATGGACTCCAGTAACTCTGATGTGAGATACGACGTTTTCGGACGCAGCAGAAGCTGGAAATAGTTTTAAACGAAACAACACGTATTAGCGTTGTTCCTGTGATGTATCTAATCGATCCTTACTCATCTATCATGTTATTTGACGTTTGGGTGGACTCCAGTGAGTCTGATGTGAGATACAAAGTTTTGGGACGCAGCAGGAGCTGGAAATAGTTTTAAACGAAACAACACGCATTAGCGTTGTTCCTGTGATGTATCTAATCGATCCTTACTCATCTATCATGTTATTTGACGTTTCGATGGACTCCAGTAACTCTGATGTGAGATACGACGTTTCCGGACGCAGCAGAAGCTGGAAATAGTATTAAACGAAACAACACGTATTAGCGTTGTTCCTGTGATGTATCTAATCGATCCTTACTCATCTATCATGTTATTTGACGTTTGGATGGACTCCAGTAACTAGGATGAGAGATACAAAGATTTCGGACGCAGCAGAAGCTGGAAATAGTTTTGAACGAAACAACACCTATTAGCGTTGTTCCTGTGATGTATCTAAACGATCCTTACTTATCTAACATGTTATTTAACGTTTGGATACACTCCAGCAAGTCTGATGTGAGATACAAAGTTTTTGGACGCAGCAGGAGCTGGAAATAGTTTTAAACGAAACAACACGTATTAGCGTTGTTCCTGTGCTGTATCTAATCGATCCTTACTTATCTATCATGTTATTTGACGTTTGGATGGACTCCAGTAACCCTGACGTGAGATACGAAGTTCTCGGACGCAGCAGAAGCTGGAAATAGTTTTAAACGAAACAACACGCATTAGCGTTGTTCCTGTGATGTATCTAATCGATCCTTACTCATCTATCATGTTATTTCGCGTTACGATGGACTCCAGTAACTTAGATGTGAGATACGAAGTTCTCGGACGCAGCTGAAGCTAGAAATAGTTTTAAACGAAACAACATGCATTAGCGTTGTTCCTGTGATGTATCTAATCGATCCTTACTCATCTATCATATTATTTGACTTTTGGATGGACTCCAGTAACTCTGATGTGAGATACAAAGTTTTTGGACGCAGCAGAAGCTGGAAATAGTTTTGAACGAAACAACACGTATTAGCGTTGTTCCTGTGATGTATCTAATCGATCCTTACTTAGCTACTATGTTATTTGACGTTTCGATGGACTCCAGTAACTCTAATGTGAGATACGAAATTTTCGGACGCAGCAGCAGCTGGAAATAGTTTGAAACGAAACAACACATATTAGCGTTGTTCCTGTGATGTATCTAATCGATCCTTACTCATCTATCATGTTATTTGACGTTTGGATGGACTCCAGCAAGTCTGATGTGAGATACAAAGTTTTTGGACGCAGCAGGAGCTGGAAATAGTTTTAAACGAAACAACACGTATTAGCGTTGTTCCTGTGCTGTATCTAATCGATAATTACTTACCTATCATGTTATTTGACGTTTCGATGGACTCCAGTAACTCTGATGTGAGATACGAAGTTTTCGGACGCAGCAGAAGCTGGAAATAGTTTTAAACGAAACAACACGTATTAGCGTTGTTCCGGTGATGTATCTAATCGATCCTTACTAATCTATCGTGTTATTTGACGTTTGGATGGACTCCAGTAACTCTGATGTGAGATACAAAGTTTTTGGACGCAGCAGGAGCTGGAAATAGTTTTAAACGAAACAACACGTATTAGCGTTGTTCCTGTGCTGTATCTAATCGATCCTTACTTATCTATCATGTTATTTGACGTTTGGATGGACTCCAGTAACTCTGATGTGAGATACGACGTTTTCGGACGCAGCAGAAGCTGGAAATAGTTTTAAACGAAACAACATGCATTAGCGTTGTTCCTGTGATGTATCTAATCGATCCTTACTCATCTATCATATTATTTGACTTTTGGATGGACTCCAGTAACTCTGATGTGAGATACAAAGTTTTTGGACGCAGCAGAAGCTGGAAATAGTTTTGAACGAAACAACACGTATTAGCGTTGTTCCTGTGATGTATCTAATCGATCCTTACTTAGCTACTATGTTATTTGACGTTTCGATGGACTCCAGTAACTCTAATGTGAGATACGAAATTTTCGGACGCAGCAGCAGCTGGAAATAGTTTGAAACGAAACAACACATATTAGCGTTGTTCCTGTGATGTATCTAATCGATCCTTACTCATCTATCATGTTATTTGACGTTTGGATGGACTCCAGCAAGTCTGATGTGAGATACAAAGTTTTTGGACGCAGCAGGAGCTGGAAATAGTTTTAAACGAAACAACACGTATTAGCGTTGTTCCTGTGCTGTATCTAATCGATAATTACTTACCTATCATGTTATTTGACGTTTCGATGGACTCCAGTAACTCTGATGTGAGATACGAAGTTTTCGGACGCAGCAGAAGCTGGAAATAGTTTTAAACGAAACAACACGTATTAGCGTTGTTCCGGTGATGTATCTAATCGATCCTTACTAATCTATCGTGTTATTTGACGTTTGGATGGACTCCAGTAACTCTGATGTGAGATACAAAGTTTTTGGACGCAGCAGGAGCTGGAAATAGTTTTAAACGAAACAACACGTATTAGCGTTGTTCCTGTGATGTATCTAATCGATCCTTACTCATCTATCATGTTATTTGACGTTTGGGTGGACTCCAGTGAGTCTGATGTGAGATACAAAGTTTTGGGACGCAGCAGGAGCTGGAAATAGTTTTAAACGAAACAACACGTATTAGCGTTGTTCCTGTGCTGTATCTAATCGATCCTTACTTATCTATCATGATATTTGACGTTTGGATGGACTCCAGTAACCCTGACGTGAGATACGAAGTTCTCGGACGCAGCAGAAGCTGGAAATAGTTTTAAACGAAGCAACATTCATTAGCGTTGTTCCTGTGATGTATCTAATCGATCCTTACTCATCTATCATGTTATTTGACGTTTCGATGGACTCCAGTAACTCTGATGTGAGATACGACGTTTCCGGACGCAGCAGAAGCTGGAAATAGTATTAAACGAAATAACACGTATTAGCGTCGTTCCTGTGATGTATCTAATCGATCCTTACTCATCTATCATGTTATTTGACGTTTGGATGGACTCCAGTAACTAGGATGAGAGATACAAAGATTTCGGACGCAGCAGAAGCTGGAAATAGTTTTGAACGAAACAACACCTATTAGCGTTGTTCCTGTGATGTATCTAAACGATCCTTACTTATCTAACATGTTATTTAAAGTTTGGATACACTCCAGTAAGTCTGATGTGAGATACAAAGTTTTTGGACGCAGCAGGAGCTGGAAATAGTTTTAAACGAAAGAACACGTATTAGCGTTGTTCCTGTGCTGTATCTAATCGATCCTTACTTATCTATCATGTTATTTGACGTTTGGATGGACTCCAGTAACCCTGACGTGAGATACGAAGTTCTCGGACGCAGCAGAAGCTGGAAATAGTTTTAAACGAAACAACACGCATTAGCGTTGTTCCTGTGATGTATCTAATCGATCCTTACTCATCTATCATGTTATTTGGCGTTACGATGGACTCCAGTAACTTAGATGTGAGATACGAAGTTCTCGGACGCAGCTGAAGCTAGAAATAGTTTTAAACGAAACAACATGCATTAGCGTTGTTCCTGTGATGTATCTAATCGATCCTTACTTATCTATCATGTTATTTGACGTTTGGATGGACTCCAGTAACCCTGACATGAGATACGAAGTTCTCGGACGCAGCCGAAGCTGGAAATAGTTTTAAACGAAACAACACGTATTAGCGTTGTTCCTGTGATGTATCTAATCGATCCTTACTCATCTATCATATTATTTGACTTTTGGATGGACTCCAGTAACTCTGATGTGAGATACAAAGTTTTTGGACGCAGCAGAAGCTGGAAATAGTTTTGAACGAAACAACACGTATTAGCGTTGTTCCTGTGATGTATCTAATCGATCCTTACTTAGCTACTATGTTATTTGACGTTTCGATGGACTCCAGTAACTCTAATGTGAGATACGAAATTTTCGGACGCAGCAGCAGCTGGAAAAAGTTTGAAAAAAAACAACACATATTAGCGTTGTTCCTGTGATGTATCTAATCGATCCTTACTCATCTATCATGTTATTTGACGTTTGGATGGACTCCAGCAAGTCTGATGTGAGATACAAAGTTTTTGGACGCAGCAGGAGCTGGAAATAGTTTTAAACGAAACAACACGTATTAGCGTTGTTCCTGTGCTGTATCTAATCGATAATTACTTATCTATCATGTTATTTGACATTTCGATGGACTCCAGTAACTCTGATGTGAGATACGACGTTTTCGGACGCAGCAGAAGCTGGAAATAGTTTTAAACGAAGCAACACGTATTGGCGTTGTTACTGTGATATATCTAATCGATCCTTACTTAGCTACTATGTTATTTGACGTTTCGATCGACTCCAGTAACTCTAATGTGAGATACGAAATTTTCGGACGCAGCAGAAGCTGGAAATAGTTTTAAACGAAACAACACGCATTGGCGTTGTTCCTGTGATGTATCTAATCGATCCTTACTCATCTATCATGTTATTTGGCGTTTCGATGAACTCCAGTAACTT
Source organism: Prosopocoilus inquinatus (assembly GCA_036172665.1). Taxonomy (NCBI): domain Eukaryota; kingdom Metazoa; phylum Arthropoda; class Insecta; order Coleoptera; family Lucanidae; genus Prosopocoilus; species Prosopocoilus inquinatus. The sequence goes on from JAYKNF010000051.1 coordinate 124,083, forward strand.
AGATGTGAGATACGAAGTTCTCGGACCCAGCTGAAGCTAGAAATAGTTTTAAACGAAACAACACGCATTAGCGTTGTTCCTGTGCTGTATCTAATCGATCCTTACTTATCTATCATGTTATTTGACATTTCGATGGACTCCAGTAACTCTGATGTGAGATACGACGTTTTCGGACGCAGCAGCAGCTGGAAATAGTTTTAAACGAAACAACACATATTAGCGTTGTTCCTGTAATGTATCTAATCGATCCTTACTCATCTATCATGTTATTTGACGTTTGGACAGACTCCAGTAACTCTAATGTGAGATACAAGGTTATCGGACGCAGCAGAAGCTGGAAATAGTTTTAAACGAAACAACACGCATTAGCGTTGTTCCTGTGATGTATCTAATCGATCCTTACTTAGCTACTATGTTATTTAACGTTTCGATGGACTCCAGTAACTCTAATGTGAGATACGACGTTTTCGGACGCAGCAGAAGCTGGAAATAGTTTTAAACGAAGCAACACGTATTGGCGTTGTTCCTGTGATATATCTAATCGATCCTTACTCATCTATCATGTTATTTGACGTTTGGATGGACTCCAGTAACTCTGATGTGAGATACAAAGTTTTTGGACGCAGCAGAAGCTGGAAATAGTTTTGAACGAAACAACACCTATTAGCGTTGTTCCTGTGATGTATCTAATCGATCCTTACTTAGCTACTATGTTATTTGACGTTTCGATGGACTCCAGTAACTCTAACGTGAGATACGAAATTTTCCGACGCAGCAGCAGCTGGAAATAGTTTTAAACGAAACAACACATATTAGCGTTGTTCCTGTGCTGTATCTAATCGATCCTTACTTATCTATCATGATATTTGACGTTTGGATGGACTCCAGTAACCCTGACGTGAGATACGAAGTTCTCGGACGCAGCAGAAGCTGGAAATAGTTTTAAACGAAGCAACATTCATTAGCGTTGTTCCTGTGATGTATCTAATCGATCCTTACTCATCTATCATGTTATTTGACGTTTCGATGGACTCCAGTAGCTCTGATGTGAGATACGACGTTTTCGGACGCAGCAGAAGATGGAAATAGTTTTAAACGAAACAACACGCATTCCTGTGATGTATCTAATCGATCCTTACTCATCTATCATGTTATTTGACGTTTCGATGGACTCCAGTAACTCTAATGTGAGATACGACGTTTTCGGACGCAGCAGAAGCTGGAAATAGTTTTAAACGAAGCAACACGTATTGGCGTTGTTCCTGTGATATATCTAATCGATCCTTACTCATCTATCATGTTATTTGACGTTTGGATGGACTCCAGTAACTCTGATGTGAGATACAAAGTTTTTGGACGCAGCAGAAGCTGGAAATAGTTTTGAACGAAACAACACCTATTAGCGTTGTTCCTGTGCTGTATCTAATCGATCCTTACTTATCTATCATGTTATTTGACGTTTCGATGGGCTCCAGTAACTCTGATGTGAGATACGACGTTTTCGGACGCAGCAGAAGCTGGAAATAGTTTTGAACGAAACAACACGCATTAGCGTTGTTCCTGTGATGTATCTAATCGATCCTTACTTAGCTACTATGTTATTTGACGTTTCGATGGACTCCAGTAACTCTAATGTGAGATACGAAATTTTCGGACGCAGCAGAAGCTGGAAATAGTTTTAAACGAAACAACACGCATTAGCGTTGTTCCTGTGATGTATCTAATCGATCCTTACTCATCTATCATGTTATTTGGCGTTTCGATGAACTCCAGTAACTTAGATGTGAGATACGAAGTTCTCGGACCCAGCTGAAGCTAGAAATAGTTTTAAATGAAACAACACGCATTAGCGTTGTTCCTGTGCTGTATCTAATCGATCCTTATTTATCTATCATGTTATTTGACATTTCGATGGACTCCAGTAACTCTGATGTGAGATACGACGTTTTCGGACGCAGCAGCAGCTGGAAATAGTTTTAAACGAAACAACACATATTAGCGTTGTTCCTGTAATGTATCTAATCGATCCTTACTCATCTATCATGTTATTTGACGTTTGGACAGACTCCAGTAACTCTGATGTGAGATACAAAGTTATCGGACGCAGCAGAAGCTGGAAATAGTTTTGAACGAAACAACACGTATTAGCGTTGTTCCTGTGATGTATCTAAACGATCCTTACTTATCTAACATGTTATTTGACGTTTCGATGGACTCCAGTAACTCTAATGTGAGATACGAAATTTTCGGACGCAGCGGAAGCTGGAAATAGTTTTAAACGAAACAACACGCATTAGCGTTGTTCCTGTGATGTATCTAATCGATCCTTACTCATCTATCATGTTATTTTCGTTTCGATGGACTCCAGTAACTTAGATGTGCGATACGAAGTTCTCGGACCCAGCTGAAGCTAGAAATAGTTTTAAACGAAACAACACGCATTAGCGTTGTTCCTGTGCTGTATCTAATCGATCCTTATTTATCTATCATGTTATTTGACATTTCGATGGACTCCAGTAACTCTGATGTGAGATACGACGTTTTCGGACGCAGCAGCAGCTGGAAATAGTTTTAAACGAAACAACACATATTAGCGTTGTTCCTGTAATGTATCTAATCGATCCTTACTCATCTATCATGTTATTTAACGTTTGGACGGACTCCAGTAACTCTGATGTGAGATACAAAGTTATCGGACGCAGCAGAAGCTGGAAATAGTTCTGAACGAAACAACACGTATTAGCGTTGTCCCTGTGCTGTATCTAATCGATCCTTACTTATCTATCATGTTATTTGACGTTTGGATGGACTCCAGTAACTCTGATGTGAGATACGACGTTTTCGGACGCAGCAGAAGCTGGAAATAGTTTTAAACGAAACAACACGTATTAGCGTTGTTCCTGTGATGTATCTAATCGATCCTTACTCATCTATCATGTTATTTGACGTTTGGATGGACTCCAGTAACTCTGATGTGAGATACAAAGTTTTTGGACGCAGCAGGAGCTGGAAATAGTTTTAAACGAAACAACACGTATTAGCGTTGTTCCTGTGCTATATCTAATCGATCCTTACTTATCTATCATGTTATTTGACGTTTGGATTAACTCCAGTAACTCTGATGTGAGATACGACGTTTTCGGACGCAGCAGAAGCTGGAAATAGTTTTAAACGAAACAACACGTATTAGCGTTGTTCCTGTGATGTATCTAATCGATCCTTACTCATCTATCATGTTATTTGACGTTTGGATGGACTCCAGTAACTCTGATGTGAGATACAAAGTTTTTGGACGCAGCAGGAGCTGGAAATAGTTTTAAACGAAACAACACGTATTAGCGTTGTTCCTGTGCTATATCTAATCGATCCTTACTTATCTATCATGTTATTTGACGTTTGGATTAACTCCAGTAACTCTGATGTGAGATACGACGTTTTCGGACGCAGCAGAAGCTGGAAATAGTTTTAAACTAAACAACACGTATTAGCGTTGTTCCTGTGATGTATCTAATCGATCCTTACTCATCTATCATGTTATTTGACGTTTGGGTGGACTCCAGTAACTCTGATGAGAGATACAAAGATTTCGGACGCAGCAGAAGCTGGAAATACTTTTGAACGATACACCACCTATTAGCGTTGTTCCTGTGATGTATCTAAACGATCCTTACTTATCTAACATGTTATTTGACGTTTGGATGGACTCCAGTGTGTCTGATGTGAGATACAAAGTTTTGGGACGCAGCAGGAGCTGGAAATAGTTTTAAACGAAACAACACGTATTAGCGTTGTTAATGTGCTGTATCTAATCGATCCTTACTTATCTATCATGTTATTTGACGTTTGGATGGACTCCAGTAACTAGGATGAGAGATACAAAGATTTCGGACGCAGCAGAAGCTGGAAATAGTTTTGAACGAAACAACACCTATTAGCGTTGTTCCTGTGATGTATCTAAACGATCCTTACTTATCTAACATGTTATTTAACGTTTGGATACACTCCAGTAAGTCTGATGTGAGATACAAAGTTTTTGGACGCAGCAGGAGCTGGAAATAGTTTTAAACGAAACAACACGTATTAGCGTTGTTCCTGTGCTGTATCTAATCGATACTTACTTATCTATCATGTTATTTGACGTTTCGATGGACTCCAGTAACTCTGATGTGAGATACGAAGTTTTCGGACGCAGCAGAAGCTGGAAATAGTTTTAAACGAAACAACACGTATTAGCGTTGTTCCGGTGATGTATCTAATCGATCCTTACTCATCTATCATGTTATTTGACGTTTGGATGGACTCCAGTAACTCTGATGTGAGATACAAAGTTTTTGGACGCAGCAGGAGCTGGAAATAGTTTTAAACGAAACAACACGTATTAGCGTTGTTCCTGTGCTGTATCTAATCGATCCTTACTTATCTATCATGTTATTTGACGTTTGGATGGACTCCAGTAACTCTGATGTGAGATACGACGTTTTCGGACGCAGCAGAAGCTGGAAATAGTTTTAAACGAAACAACACGTATTAGCGTTGTTCCTGTGATGTATCTAATCGATCCTTACTCATCTATCATGTTATTTGACGTTTGGGTGGACTCCAGTGAGTCTGATGTGAGATACAAAGTTTTGGGACGCAGCAGGAGCTGGAAATAGTTTTAAACGAAACAACACGCATTAGCGTTGTTCCTGTGATGTATCTAATCGATCCTTACTCATCTATCATGTTATTTGACGTTTGGGTGGACTCCAGTAACTCTGATGAGAGATACAAAGATTTCGGACGCAGCAGAAGCTGGAAATACTTTTGAACGATACACCACCTATTAGCGTTGTTCCTGTGATGTATCTAAACGAAGCAACACGTATTGGCGTTGTTCCTGTGATATATCTAATCGATCCTTACTCATCTCTCATGTTATTTGACGTTTGGATGGACTCCAGTAACTCTGATGTGAGATACAAAGTTTTTGGACGCAGCAGAAGCTGGAAATAGTTTTGAACGAAACAACACCTATTAGCGTTGTTCCTGTGATGTATCTAATCGATCCTTACTTAGCTACTATGTTATTTGACGTTTCGATGGACTCCAGTAACTCTAACGTGAGATACGAAATTTTCCGACGCAGCAGCAGCTGGAAATAGTTTTAAACGAAACAACACATATTAGCGTTGTTCCTGTGATATATCTAATCGATCCTTACTCATCTATCATGTTATTTGGCGTTTCGATGGACTCCAGTAGCTCTGATGTGGGATACGCCGTTTTCGGACGCAGCAGAAGATGGAAATAGTTTTAAACGAAACAACACGCATTCCTGTGATGTATCTAATCGATCCTTACTCATCTATCATGTTATTTGACGTTTCGATGGACTCCAGTAAGTCTGATGTGAGATACGACGTTTTCGGACGCAGCAGAAGCTGGAAATAGTTTTAAACGAAACAACACGTATTAGCGTCGTTCCTGTGATGTATTTAATCGATCCTTACTTATCTAACATGTAATTTAAAGTTTGGATGGACTCCAGTAAGTCTGATGTGAGATACAAAGTTTTTGGAAGCAGCAGGAGCTGGAAATAGTTTTAAACGAAACAACACGTATTAGCATTGTTCCTGTGATGTATCTAATCGATCCTTACTTATCTATCATGTTATTTGGCGTTTCGATGGACTCCAGTAGCTCTGATGTGAGATACGACGTTTTCGGACGCAGCAGAAGCTGGAAATAGTTTTAAACGAAACAACACGCATTAGCGTTGTTCCTGTGATGTATCTAATCGATCCTTACTTAGCTACTATGTTATTTGACGTTTCGATGGACTCCAGTAACTCTAATGTGAGATACGACGTTTTCGGACGCAGCAGAAGCTGGAAATAGTTTTAAACGAAACAACACGTATTAGCGTTGTTCCTGTGATGTATATAATCGATCCTTACTCATCTATCATGTTATTTGACGTTTGGATGGACTCCAGTAACTCTGATGAGAAATACAAAGATTTCGGACGCAGCAGAAGCTGGAAATAGTTTTGAACGAAACACCACCTATTAGCGTTGTTCCTGTGATGTATCTAAACGATCCTTACTTATCTAACATGTTATTTGACGTTTGGATGGACTCCAGTAAGTCTGATGTGAGATACAAAGTTTTGGGACGCAGCAGGAGCTGGAAATAGTTTTAAACGAAACAACACGTATTAGCGTTGTTCCTGTGCTGTATCTAATTGATCCTTACTTATCTATCATGTTATTTGACGTTTGGATGGACTCCAGTAACCCTGACGTGAGATACGAAGTTCTCGGACGCAGCAGAAGCTGGAAATAGTTTTAAACGAAACAACACGCATTAGCGTTGTTCCTGTGATGTATCTAATCGATCCTTACTCATCTATCATGTTATTTGGTGTTACGATGGACTCCAGTAACTTAGATGTGAGATACGAAGTTCTCGGGCGCAGCTGAAGCTAGAAATAGTTTTAAACGAAACAACACGCATTAGCGTTGTTCCTGTGATGTATCTAATCGATCCTTACTTATCTATCATGTTATTTGACGTTTGGATGTACTCCAGTAACCCTGACGTGAGATACGAAGTTCTCGGACGCAGCAGAAGCTGGAAATAGTTTTAAACGAAACAACACGTATTAGCGTTGTTCCTGTGATGTATCTAATCGATCCTTACTCATCTATCATCTTATTTGACGTTTGGACGGACTCCAGTAACTCTGATGGGAGATACAAAGTTCTCGGACGCAGTAGAAGCTGGAAATAGTTTTGAACGAAACAACACGTATTAGCGTTGTTCCTGTGGTGTATCTAAACGATCCTTACTTATCTAACATGTTATTTGACGTTTGGATGTACTCCAGTAACCCTGACGTGAGATACGAAGTTCTCGGACGCAGCAGAAGCTGGAAATAGTTTTAAACGAAACAACACGTATTAGCGTTGTTCCTGTGATGTATCTAATCGATCCTTACTCATCTATCATGTTATTTGACGTTTGGACGGACTCCAGTAACTCTGATGGGAGATACAAAGTTCTCGGACGCAGTAGAAGCTGGAAATAGTTTTGAACGAAACAACACGTATTAGCGTTGTTCCTGTGATGTATCTAAACGATCCTTCCTTATCTAACATGTTATTTGACGTTTGGATGGACTCCAGTAAGTCTGATGGGAGATACAAAGTTTTTGGACGCAGCAGGAGCTGGAAATAGTTTTAAACGAAACAACACGCATTAGCGTTGTTCCTGTGAAGTATCTAATCGATCCTTACTCATCTATCATGTTATTTGGCGTATCGATGGACTCCAGTAACTTAGATGTGAGATACGAAGTTTTCGTAAGCAGCAGGAGCTGGAAATAGTTGTAAACGAAACAACACGTTTTAGCGTTGTTCCTGTGCTGTATCTAATCGATCCTTACTTATCTATCATGTTATTTGACGTTTCGATGGGCTCCAGTAACTCTGATGTGAGATACGAAGTTTTCGGACGCAGCAGGAGCTGGAAATAGTTGTAAACGAAACAACACGTTTTAGCGTTGTTCCTGTGCTGTATCTAATCGATCCTTACTTAGCTACTATGTTATTTGACGTTTGGAAGGACTCCAGTAACCCTGACGTGAGATACGAAGTTCTCGGACGCAGCAGAAGCTGGAAATAGTTTTAAACGAAACAACACGCATTAGCGTTGTTCCTGTGAAGTATCTAATCGATCCTTACTCATCTATCATGTTATTTGGCGTTTCGATGGACTCCAGTAACTTAGATGTGAGATACGAAGTTTTCGGACGCAGCAGGAGCTGGAAATAGTTGTAAACGAAACAACACGTTTTAGCGTTGTTCCTGTGCTGTATCTAATCGATCCTTACTTATCTATCATGTTATTTGACGTTTCGATGGGCTCCAGTAACTCTGATGTGAGATACGACGTTTTCGGACGCAGCAGAAGCTGGAAATGGTTTTAAACGAAACAACACGTTTAAACGTTGTTCCTGTGCTGTATCTAATCGATCCTTACTTATCTATCATGTTATTTGACGTTTCGATGGGCTCCAGTAACTCTGATGTGAGATACGACGTTTTCGGACGCAGCAGAAGCTGGAAATAGTTTTAAACGAAACAACACGCATTAGCGTTGTTCCTGTGATGTATCTAATCGATCCTTATTCATCTATCATGTTATTTGGTGTTACGATGGACTCCAGTAACTTAGATGTGAGATACGAAGTTCTCGGACGCAGCTGAAGCTAGAAATAGTTTTAAACGAAACAACACGCATTAGCGTTGTTCCTGTGATGTATCTAATCGATCCTTACTTATCCATCATGTTATTTGACGTTTGGATGTACTCCAGTAACCCTGACGTGAGATACGAAGATCTCGGACGCAGCAGAAGCTGGAAATAGTTTTAAACGAAACAACACGTATTAGCGTTGTTCCTGTGATGTATCTAATCGATCCTTACTCATCTATCATGTTATTTGACGTTTGGACGGACTCCAGTAACTCTGATGGGAGATACAAAGTTCTCGGACGCAGTAGAAGCTGGAAATAGTTTTGAACGAAACAACACGTATTAGCGTTGTTCCTGTGCTGTATCTAATCGATCCTTACTTATCTATCATGTTATTTGACGTTTGGATGGACTCCAGTAACTCTGATGTGAGATACGACGTTTTCGGACGCAGCAGAAGCTGGAAATAGTTTTAAACGAAACAACACGTATTAGCGTTGTTCCTGTGATGTATCTAATCGATCCTTACTCATCTATCATGTTATTTGACGTTTGGGTGGACTCCAGTGAGTCTGATGTGAGATACAAAGTTTTGGGACGCAGCAGGAGCTGGAAATAGTTTTAAACGAAACAACACGCATTAGCGTTGTTCCTGTGATGTATCTAATCGATCCTTACTTATCTATCATGTTATTTGACGTTTGGATGGACTCCAGTAACTCTGATGTGAGATACGACGTTTTCGGACGCAGCAGAAGCTGGAAATAGTTTTAAACGAAACAACACGTATTAGCGTTGTTCCTGTGATGTATCTAATCGATCCTTACTCATCTATCATGTTATTTGACGTTTGGGTGGACTCCAGTGAGTCTGATGTGAGATACAAAGTTTTGGGACGCAGCAGGAGCTGGAAATAGTTTTAAACGAAACAACACGCATTAGCGTTGTTCCTGTGATGTATCTAATCGATCCTTACTCATCTATCATGTTATTTGACGTTTGGGTGGACTCCAGTAACTCTGATGAGAGATACAAAGATTTCGGACGCAGCAGAAGCTGGAAATACTTTTGAACGATACACCACCTATTAGCGTTGTTCCTGTGATGTATCTAAACGAAGCAACACGTATTGGCGTTGTTCCTGTGATATATCTAATCGATCCTTACTCATCTCTCATGTTATTTGACGTTTGGATGGACTCCAGTAACTCTGATGTGAGATACAAAGTTTTTGGACGCAGCAGAAGCTGGAAATAGTTTTGAACGAAACAACACCTATTAGCGTTGTTCCTGTGATGTATCTAATCGATCCTTACTTAGCTACTATGTTATTTGACGTTTCGATGGACTCCAGTAACTCTAACGTGAGATACGAAATTTTCCGACGCAGCAGCAGCTGGAAATAGTTTTAAACGAAACAACACATATTAGCGTTGTTCCTGTGATATATCTAATCGATCCTTACTCATCTATCATGTTATTTGGCGTTTCGATGGACTCCAGTAGCTCTGATGTGGGATACGCCGTTTTCGGACGCAGCAGAAGATGGAAATAGTTTTAAACGAAACAACACGCATTCCTGTGATGTATCTAATCGATCCTTACTCATCTATCATGTTATTTGACGTTTCGATGGACTCCAGTAAGTCTGATGTGAGATACGACGTTTTCGGACGCAGCAGAAGCTGGAAATAGTTTTAAACGAAACAACACGTATTAGCGTCGTTCCTGTGATGTATTTAATCGATCCTTACTTATCTAACATGTAATTTAAAGTTTGGATGGACTCCAGTAAGTCTGATGTGAGATACAAAGTTTTTGGAAGCAGCAGGAGCTGGAAATAGTTTTAAACGAAACAACACGTATTAGCATTGTTCCTGTGATGTATCTAATCGATCCTTACTTATCTATCATGTTATTTGGCGTTTCGATGGACTCCAGTAGCTCTGATGTGAGATACGACGTTTTCGGACGCAGCAGAAGCTGGAAATAGTTTTAAACGAAACAACACGCATTAGCGTTGTTCCTGTGATGTATCTAATCGATCCTTACTTAGCTACTATGTTATTTGACGTTTCGATGGACTCCAGTAACTCTAATGTGAGATACGACGTTTTCGGACGCAGCAGAAGCTGGAAATAGTTTTAAACGAAACAACACGTATTAGCGTTGTTCCTGTGATGTATATAATCGATCCTTACTCATCTATCATGTTATTTGACGTTTGGATGGACTCCAGTAACTCTGATGAGAAATACAAAGATTTCGGACGCAGCAGAAGCTGGAAATAGTTTTGAACGAAACACCACCTATTAGCGTTGTTCCTGTGATGTATCTAAACGATCCTTACTTATCTAACATGTTATTTGACGTTTGGATGGACTCCAGTAAGTCTGATGTGAGATACAAAGTTTTGGGACGCAGCAGGAGCTGGAAATAGTTTTAAACGAAACAACACGTATTAGCGTTGTTCCTGTGCTGTATCTAATTGATCCTTACTTATCTATCATGTTATTTGACGTTTGGATGGACTCCAGTAACCCTGACGTGAGATACGAAGTTCTCGGACGCAGCAGAAGCTGGAAATAGTTTTAAACGAAACAACACGCATTAGCGTTGTTCCTGTGATGTATCTAATCGATCCTTACTCATCTATCATGTTATTTGGTGTTACGATGGACTCCAGTAACTTAGATGTGAGATACGAAGTTCTCGGGCGCAGCTGAAGCTAGAAATAGTTTTAAACGAAACAACACGCATTAGCGTTGTTCCTGTGATGTATCTAATCGATCCTTACTTATCTATCATGTTATTTGACGTTTGGATGTACTCCAGTAACCCTGACGTGAGATACGAAGTTCTCGGACGCAGCAGAAGCTGGAAATAGTTTTAAACGAAACAACACGTATTAGCGTTGTTCCTGTGATGTATCTAATCGATCCTTACTCATCTATCATCTTATTTGACGTTTGGACGGACTCCAGTAACTCTGATGGGAGATACAAAGTTCTCGGACGCAGTAGAAGCTGGAAATAGTTTTGAACGAAACAACACGTATTAGCGTTGTTCCTGTGGTGTATCTAAACGATCCTTACTTATCTAACATGTTATTTGACGTTTGGATGTACTCCAGTAACCCTGACGTGAGATACGAAGTTCTCGGACGCAGCAGAAGCTGGAAATAGTTTTAAACGAAACAACACGTATTAGCGTTGTTCCTGTGATGTATCTAATCGATCCTTACTCATCTATCATGTTATTTGACGTTTGGACGGACTCCAGTAACTCTGATGGGAGATACAAAGTTCTCGGACGCAGTAGAAGCTGGAAATAGTTTTGAACGAAACAACACGTATTAGCGTTGTTCCTGTGATGTATCTAAACGATCCTTCCTTATCTAACATGTTATTTGACGTTTGGATGGACTCCAGTAAGTCTGATGTGAGATACAAAGTTTTTGGACGCAGCAGGAGCTGGAAATAGTTTTAAACGAAACAACACGCATTAGCGTTGTTCCTGTGAAGTATCTAATCGATCCTTACTCATCTATCATGTTATTTGGCGTATCGATGGACTCCAGTAACTTAGATGTGAGATACGAAGTTTTCGTAAGCAGCAGGAGCTGGAAATAGTTGTAAACGAAACAACACGTTTTAGCGTTGTTCCTGTGCTGTATCTAATCGATCCTTACTTATCTATCATGTTATTTGACGTTTCGATGGGCTCCAGTAACTCTGATGTGAGATACGAAGTTTTCGGACGCAGCAGGAGCTGGAAATAGTTGTAAACGAAACAACACGTTTTAGCGTTGTTCCTGTGCTGTATCTAATCGATCCTTACTTAGCTACTATGTTATTTGACGTTTGGAAGGACTCCAGTAACCCTGACGTGAGATACGAAGTTCTCGGACGCAGCAGAAGCTGGAAATAGTTTTAAACGAAACAACACGCATTAGCGTTGTTCCTGTGAAGTATCTAATCGATCCTTACTCATCTATCATGTTATTTGGCGTTTCGATGGACTCCAGTAACTTAGATGTGAGATACGAAGTTTTCGGACGCAGCAGGAGCTGGAAATAGTTGTAAACGAAACAACACGTTTTAGCGTTGTTCCTGTGCTGTATCTAATCGATCCTTACTTATCTATCATGTTATTTGACGTTTCGATGGGCTCCAGTAACTCTGATGTGAGATACGACGTTTTCGGACGCAGCAGAAGCTGGAAATGGTTTTAAACGAAACAACACGTTTAAACGTTGTTCCTGTGCTGTATCTAATCGATCCTTACTTATCTATCATGTTATTTGACGTTTCGATGGGCTCCAGTAACTCTGATGTGAGATACGACGTTTTCGGACGCAGCAGAAGCTGGAAATAGTTTTAAACGAAACAACACGCATTAGCGTTGTTCCTGTGATGTATCTAATCGATCCTTATTCATCTATCATGTTATTTGGTGTTACGATGGACTCCAGTAACTTAGATGTGAGATACGAAGTTCTCGGACGCAGCTGAAGCTAGAAATAGTTTTAAACGAAACAACACGCATTAGCGTTGTTCCTGTGATGTATCTAATCGATCCTTACTTATCCATCATGTTATTTGACGTTTGGATGTACTCCAGTAACCCTGACGTGAGATACGAAGATCTCGGACGCAGCAGAAGCTGGAAATAGTTTTAAACGAAACAACACGTATTAGCGTTGTTCCTGTGATGTATCTAATCGATCCTTACTCATCTATCATGTTATTTGACGTTTGGACGGACTCCAGTAACTCTGATGGGAGATACAAAGTTCTCGGACGCAGTAGAAGCTGGAAATAGTTTTGAACGAAACAACACGTATTAGCGTTGTTCCTGTGATGTATCTAAACGATCCTTACTTATCTAACATGTTATTTGACGTTTGGATGGACTCCAGTAAGTCTGATGTGAGATACAAAGTTTTTGGACGCAGCAGGAGCTGGAAATAGTTTTAAACGAAACAACACGTATTAGCGTTGTTCCTGTAATGTATCTAATCGATCCTTACTCATCTATCATGTTATTTGACGTTTGGATGGACTCCAGTAACTCTGATGTGAGATACGACGTTTTCGGACGCAGCAGCAGCTGGAAATAGTTTTAAACGAAACAACACATATTAGCGTTGTTCCTGTAATGTATCTAATCGATCCTTACTCATCTATCATGTTATTTGACGTTTGGATGGACTCCAGTAACTAGGATGAGAGATACAAAGATTTCGGACGCAGCAGAAGCTGGAAATAGTTTTGAACGAAACAACACCTATTAGCGTTGTTCCTGTGATGTATCTAAACGATCCTTCCTTATCTAACATGTTATTTAACGTTTGGATACACTCCAGTAAGTCTGATGTGAGATACAAAGTTTTTGGACGCAGCAGGAGCTGGAAATAGTTTTAAACGAAACAACACGTATTAGCGTTGTTCCTGTGATGTATCTAAACGATCCTTACTTATCTAACATGTTATTTGACGTTTGGATGGACTCCAGTGTGTCTGATATGAGATACAAAGTTTTGGGACGCAGCAGGAGCTGGAAATAGTTTTAAACGAAACAACACATATTAGCGTTGTTCCTGTAATGTATCTAATCGATCCTTACTCATCTATCATGTTATTTGACGTTTGGACAGACTCCAGTAACTCTGATGTGAGATACAAAGTTATCGGACGCAGCAGAAGCTGGAAATAGTTTTGAACGAAACAACACGTATTAGCGTTGTTCCTGTGATGTATCTAATCGATCCTTACTCATCTATCATGCTATTTGACGTTTGGATGAACTCCAGTAACTCTGATGTGAGATACGAAGTTTTCGGACGCAGCAGAAGCTGGAAATAGTTTTAAACGAAACAACACGTATTAGCGTTGTTCCTGTGATGTATCTAATCGATCCTTACTCATCTATCATGTTATTTGACGTTTGGATGGACTCCAGTAACTCTGATGTGAGATACAAAGTTTTTGGACGCAGCAGGAGCTGGAAATAGTTTTAAACGAAACAACACGTATTAGCGTTGTTCCTGTGCTATATCTAATCGATCCTTACTTATCTATCATGTTATTTGACGTTTGGATTAACTCCAGTAACTCTGATGTGAGATACGACGTTTCCGGACGCAGCAGAAGCTGGAAATAGTTTTAAACTAAACAACACGTATTAGCGTTGTTCCTGTGATGTATCTAATCGATCCTTACTCATCTATCATGTTATTTGACGTTTGGGTGGACTCCAGTAACTCTGATGAGAGATACAAAGATTTCGGACGCAGCAGAAGCTGGAAATACTTTTGAACGATACACCACCTATTAGCGTTGTTCCTGTGATGTATCTAAACGATCCTTACTTAGCTAACATGTTATTTGACGTTTGGATGGACTCCAGTGTGTCTGATGTGAGATACAAAGTTTTGGGACGCAGCAGGAGCTGGAAATAGTTTTAAACGAAACAACACGTATTAGCGTTGTTCCTGTGCTGTATCTAATCGATCCTTACTTATCTATCATGTTATTTGACGTTTGGATGGACTCCAGTAACCCTGACGTGAGATACGAAGTTCTCGGACGCAGCAGAAGCTGGAAATAGTTTTAAACGAAGCAACAGGCATTAGCGTTGTTCCTGTGATGTATCTAATCGATCCTTACTCATCTATCATGTTATTTGACGTTTCGATGGACTCCAGTAACTCTGATGTGAGATACGACGTTTCCGGACGCAGCAGAAGCTGGAAATAGTATTAAACGAAACAACACGTATTAGCGTTGTTCCTGTGATGTATCTAATCGATCCTTACTCATCTATCATGTTATTTGACGTTTGGATGGACTCCAGTAACTAGGATGAGAGATACAAAGATTTCGGACGCAACAGAAGCTGGAAATAGTTTTGAACGAAACAACACCTATTAGCGTTGTTCCTGTGATGTATCTAATCGATCCTTACTCATCTATCATGTTATTTGACGTTTGGATGGACTCCAGTAACTAGGATGAGAGATACAAAGATTTCGGACGCAGCAGAAGCTGGAAATAGTTTTGAACGAAACAACACCTATTAGCGTTGTTCCTGTGATGTATCTAAACGATCCTTACTTATCTAACATGTTATTTAACGTTTGGATACACTCCAGTAAGTCTGATGTGAGATACAAAGTTTTTGGACGCAGCAGGAGCTGGAAATAGTTTTAAACGAAACAACACGTATTAGCGTTGTTCTTGTGCTGTATCTAATCGATACTTACTTATCTATCATGTTATTTGACGTTTCGATGGACTCCAGTAACTCTGATGTGAGATACGAAGTTTTCGGACGCAGCAGAAGCTGGAAATAGTTTTAAACGAAACAACACGTATTAGCGTTGTTCCGGTGATGTATCTAATCGATCCTTACTCATCTATCATGTTATTTGACGTTTGGATGGACTCCAGTAACTCTGATGTGAGATACAAAGTTTTTGGACGCAGCAGGAGCTGGAAATAGTTTTAAACGAAACAACACGTATTAGCGTTGTTCCTGTGCTGTATCTAATCGATCCTTACTTATCTATCATGTTATTTGACATTTCGATGGACTCCAGTAACTCTGATGTGAGATACGACGTTTTCGGACGCAGCAGCAGCTGGAAATAGTTTTAAACGAAACAACACATATTAGCGTTGTTCCTGTAATGTATCTAATCGATCCTTACTCATCTATCATGTTATTTGACGTTTGGACAGACTCCAGTAACTCTAATGTGAAATACAAGGTTATCGGACGCAGCAGAAGCTGGAAATAGTTTTAAACGAAGCAACATGTATTGGCGTTGTTCCTGTGATATATCTAATCGATCCTTACTTAGCTACTATGTTATTTGACGTTTCGATCGACTCCAGTAACTCTAATGTGAGATACGAAATTTTCGGACGCAGCAGAAGCTGGAAATAGTTTTAAACGAAGCAACACGTATTGGCGTTGTTCCTGTGATATATCTAATCGATCCTTACTTAGCTACTATGTTATTTGACGTTTCGATCGACTCCAGTAACTCTAATGTGAGATACGAAATTTTCGGACGAAGCAGAAGCTGGAAATAGTTTTAAACGAAACAACACGCATTAGCGTTGTTCCTGTGATGTATCTAATCGATCCTTACTTAGCTACTATGTTATTTGACGTTTCGATGGATTCCAGTAACTCTAATGTGAGATACGACGTTTTCGGACGCAGCAGAAGCTTAAAATAGTTTTAAACGAAGCAACACGTATTGGCGTTGTTCCTGTGATATATCTAATCGATCCTTACTCATCTATCATGTTATTTGACGTTTGGATGGACTCCAGTAACTCTGATGTGAGATACAAAGTTTTTGGACGCAGCAGAAGCTGGAAATAGTTTTGAACGAAACAACACCTATTAGCGTTGTTCCTGTGATGTATCTAATCGATCCTTACTTAGCTACTATGTTATTTGACGTTTCGATGGACTCCAGTAACTCTAACGTGAGATACGAAATTTTCCGACGCAGCAGCAGCTGGAAATAGTTTTAAACGAAACAACACATATTAGCGTTGTTCCTGTGATATATCTAATCGATCCTTACTCATCTATCATGTTATTTGGCGTTTCGATGGACTCCAGTAGCTCTGATGTGGGATACGCCGTTTTCGGACGCAGCAGAAGATGGAAATAGTTTTAAACGAAACAACACGCATTCCTGTGATGTATCTAATCGATCCTTACTCATCTATCATGTTATTTGACGTTTCGATGGACTCCAGTAAGTCTGATGTGAGATACGACGTTTTCGGACGCAGCAGAAGCTGGAAATAGTTTTAAACGAAACAACACGTATTAGCGTCGTTCCTGTGATGTATTTAATCGATCCTTACTTATCTAACATGTAATTTAAAGTTTGGATGGACTCCAGTAAGTCTGATGTGAGATACAAAGTTTTTGGAAGCAGCAGGAGCTGGAAATAGTTTTAAACGAAACAACACGTATTAGCGTTGTTCCTGTGCTGTATCTAATTGATCCTTACTTATCTATCATGTTATTTGACGTTTGGATGGACTCCAGTAACCCTGACGTGAGATACGAAGTTCTCGGACGCAGCAGAAGCTGGAAATAGTTTTAAACGAAACAACACGCATTAGCGTTGTTCCTGTGATGTATCTAATCGATCCTTACTCATCTATCATGTTATTTGGTGTTACGATGGACTCCAGTAGCTTAGATGTGAGATACGAAGTTCTCGGGCGCAGCTGAAGCTAGAAATAGTTTTAAACGAAACAACACGCATTAGCGTTGTTCCTGTGATGTATCTAATCGATCCTTACTTATCTATCATGTTATTTGACGTTTGGATGTACTCCAGTAACCCTGACGTGAGATACGAAGTTCTCGGACGCAGCAGAAGCTGGAAATAGTTTTAAACGAAACAACACGTATTAGCGTTGTTCCTGTGATGTATCTAATCGATCCTTACTCATCTATCATGTTATTTGACGTTTGGACGGACTCCAGTAACTCTGATGGGAGATACAAAGTTCTCGGACGCAGTAGAAGCTGGAAATAGTTTTGAACGAAACAACACGTATTAGCGTTGTTCCTGTGATGTATCTAAACGATCCTTACTTATCTAACATGTTATTTGACGTTTGGATGGACTCCAGTAAGTCTGATGTGAGATACAAAGTTTTTGGACGCAGCAGGAGCTGGAAATAGTTTTAAACGAAACAACACGCATTAGCGTTGTTCCTGTGAAGTATCTAATCGATCCTTACTCATCTATCATGTTATTTGGCGTTTCGATGGACTCCAGTAACTTAGATGTGAGATACGAAGTTTTCGTAAGCAGCAGGAGCTGGAAATAGTTGTAAACGAAACAACACGTTTTAGCGTTGTTCCTGTGCTGTATCTAATCGATCCTTACTTATCTATCATGTTATTTGACGTTTCGATGGGCTCCAGTAACTCTGATGTGAGATACGAAGTTTTCGGACGCAGCAGGAGCTGGAAATAGTTGTAAACGAAACAACACGTTTTAGCGTTGTTCCTGTGCTGTATCTAATCGATCCTTACTTAGCTACTATGTTATTTGACGTTTGGAAGGACTCCAGTAACCCTGACGTGAGATACGAAGTTCTCGGACGCAGCAGAAGCTGGAAATAGTTTTAAACGAAACAACACGCATTAGCGTTGTTCCTGTGAAGTATCTAATCGATCCTTACTCATCTATCATGTTATTTGGCGTTTCGATGGATTCCAGTAACTTAGATGTGAGATACGAAGTTTTCGGACGCAGCAGGAGCTGGAAATAGTTGTAAACGAAACAACACGTTTTAGCGTTGTTCCTGTGCTGTATCTAATCGATCCTTACTTATCTACCATGTTATTTGACGTTTCGATGGGCTCCAGTAACTCTGATGTGAGATACGACGTTTTCGGACGCAGCAGAAGCTGGAAATAGTTTTAAACGAAACAACACGTTTAAGCGTTGTTCCTGTGCTGTATCTAATCGATCCTTACTTATCTATCATGTTATTTGACGTTTCGATGGGCTCCAGTAACTCTGATGTGAGATACGACGTTTTCGGACGCAGCAGAAGCTGGAAATAGTTTTAAACGAAACAACACGCATTAGCGTTGTTCCTGTGATGTATCTAATCGATCCTTATTCATCTATCATGTTATTTGGTGTTACGATGGACTCCAGTAACTTAGATGTGAGATACGAAGTTCTCGGACGCAGCTGAAGCTAGAAATAGTTTTAAACGAAACAACACGCATTAGCGTTGTTCCTGTGATGTATCTAATCGATCCTTACTTATCTATCATGTTATTTGACGTTTGGATGTACTCCATTAACCCTGACGTGAGATACGAAGATCTCGGACGCAGCAGAAGCTGGAAATAGTTTTAAACGAAACAACACGTATTAGCGTTGTTCCTGTGATGTATCTAATCGATCCTTACTCATCTATCATGTTATTTGACGTTTGGACGGACTCCAGTAACTCTGATGGGAGATACAAAGTTCTCGGACGCAGTAGAAGCTGGAAATAGTTTTGAACGAAACAACACGTATTAGCGTTGTTCCTGTGATGTATCTAAACGATCCTTACTTATCTAACATGTTATTTGACGTTTGGATGGACTCCAGTAAGTCTGATGTGAGATACATAGTTTTTGGACGCAGCAGAAGCTGGAAATAGTTTTAAACGAAACAACACGTATTAGCGTTGTTCCTGTAATGTATCTAATCGATCCTTACTCATCTATCATGTTATTTGACGTTTGGATGGACTCCAGTAACTCTGATGTGAGATACGACGTTTTCGGACGCAGCAGCAGCTGGAAATAGTTTTAAACGAAACAACACATATTAGCGTTGTTCCTGTAATGTATCTAATCGATCCTTACTCATCTATCATGTTATTTGACGTTTGGATGGACTCCAGTAACTAGGATGAGAGATACAAAGATTTCGGACGCAGCAGAAGCTGGAAATAGTTTTAAACGAAACAACACATATTAGCGTTGTTCCTGTGATGTATCTAATCGATCCTTACTTATCTATCATGTTATTTGACGTTTGGATGTACTCCAGTAACCCTGACGTGAGATACGAAGATCTCGGACGCAGCAGAAGCTGGAAATAGTTTTAAACGAAGCAACACGTATTGGCGTTGTTCCTGTGATATATCTAATCGATCCTTACTTAGCTACTATGTTATTTGACGTTTCGATCGACTCCAGTAACTCTAATGTGAGATACGAAATTTTCGGACGAAGCAGAAGCTGGAAATAGTTTTAAACGAAACAACACGCATTAGCGTTGTTCCTGTGATGTATCTAATCGATCCTTACTTAGCTACTATGTTATTTGACGTTTCGATGGATTCCAGTAACTCTAATGTGAGATACGACGTTTTCGGACGCAGCAGAAGCTGGAAATAGTTTTAAACGAAGCAACACGTATTGGCGTTGTTCCTGTGATATATCTAATCGATCCTTACTCATCTATCATGTTATTTGACGTTTCGATGGACTCCAGTAACTCTGATGTGAGATACGAAGTTTTCGGACGCAGCAGAAGCTGGAAATAGTTTTAAACGAAACAACACGTATTAGCGTTGTTCCTGTGATGTATCTAATCGATCCTTACTCATCTATCATGTTATTTGACGTTTGGATGGACTCCAGTAACCCTGACTTGAGATACGAAGTTCTCGGACGCAGCCGAAGCTGGAAATAGTTTTAAACGAAACAACACGCATTAGCGTTGTTCCTGTGATGTATCTAATCGATCCTTACTCATCTATCATGTTATTTGGCGTTACGATGGACTCCAGTAACTTAGATGTGAGATACGAAGTTCTCGTACGCAGCTGAAGCTAGAAATAGTTTTAAACGAAACAACATGCATTAGCGTTGTTCCTGTGATGTATCTAATCGATCCTTACTTATCTATCATGTTATTTGACGTTTGGATGGACTCCAGTAACCCTGACTTGAGATACGAAGTTCTCGGACGCAGCCGAAGCTGGAAATAGTTTTAAACGAAACAACACGTATTAGCGTTGTTCCTGTGCTGTATCTAATCGATCCTTACTCATCTATCATGTTATTTGGCGTTACGAT
>JAYKNF010000052.1:0-5000 GCA_036172665.1 Prosopocoilus inquinatus
CCTTCGTTAGATCGAAAGTCGACCTGAATGCCTTCGAGAAGTTACGCGCCGCACGCGGACCGCGTCACGTCAGAACCGGGACTTACGAAAACACGTCAGACACCGGCTCGTCCGGGACGCAGTCCTATTCTCGCTCGGAACGAGGTGAGTTGTAGCATATGTAAAGTTCTCCGTCACCTAAGCTGCCGCGGGAAGGCGCACGAATCGCGCGCAACGACGCGATTCACGTCCGACTCTCGACGACCGCCGGTGACGGTAATTTGTTCGTCCGCATTTGAGAACCGAAGCGCGATGCGCCCGAGTGTCCCGCGGAACTTGCCGTGATAGTTTATACAGAGACGGTGCAGGACCGACGCTGTGGCACCGATTAGGGTGCCCGTTCGTCCGCATATGGGAACCGCAGCGCGATGCGCCAGAGTGACCCGCGGAACATGCCGTGATAGTTTATACAGAGACGGTCCAGGACCGACGCTGTGGCACCGATTAGGATGCCCGTTCGTCCGCATATGGGAACCGAAGCGCGATGCGCCAGAGTGACCCGCGGAACATGCCGTGATAGTTTATACAGAGACGGTATAGGACCGACGCTGTGGCACCGATCAACGTGCACAATTCGTCAGTGAATTCGAAACAAGAAGTTTACGATTTCCGTTATAACAGCCTCGAACATTCTCTCGCATTCTTCGTTAGATCGAGAGTCGACCTGAATGCCTTCGAGAAGTTACGCGCCGCACGCGGACCGCGTCACGTCAGAACCGGGACTTACGAAAACACGTCAGACACCGGCTCGTCCGGGACGCAGTCCTATTCTCGCTCGGAACGAGGTGAGTTGTAGCATATGCAAAGTTCTCCGTCACCTAAGCTGTCGCGGGAAGGCGCACTAAACGCGCGCAAGGACGCGATGCACGTCCGACTCTCGACGACCGCCGGTGACGGTAATTTGTTCGTCCGCATTTGAGAACCGAAGCGCTATGCGCCCTAGTGTCCCGCGGAACTTGCCGTGATAGTTTATACAGAGACGGTCTAGGACCTACGCTGTGGCACGAATTCAAGTGCCGATCTTGTCCGCGCAAGAGGACAACTTCCTCGGACATGTTTCGATACAGCCAAAAGGATAATGGGGCATATATTTGTCAGTAACAAAATCGACACTCTAACGATCTCAATTTTCGACGAACACCTTCAAAAGTGAACTGCGATCGCTTCCAGTGCGCCCACAATAAGCCCGGGGCAGGCGACCCTACTCGGCGAACGTACGCAACGAAGACGAGAGTGACTCGCGCGCCGGTCGAATCCGAGGCGGACGCCTCCCCATATAGTAGGGAAAACATAGAGTACCGACGCCTGAACGGGTCCAACCAACGACAACGCATATGCGGACGGCGAGCGGGCACGCTCGCTGCGCCCCGCCACTTACAATGCGCCAGCGCATGTCCGAGCCCGAGGTCGTGTGCTGCGGACCACGTGATGGCTCGACGCACTAAATTCGCACCGCTGGTACCGATGCCAGAACGGCCTAAGGCCAGAACTACGACCGTCCGCGAACTGGGTAATTTCTGAGGCGCGGAATGTCATCACGCGTGCAGCGAAGCGAAGATAACTGCGACCGACGACGACGGCGAGCGACAGGCGAAGCGACGACGGGTACTGATGCCCGAACGGTGGCTTTCTGTACCACACTGAGGATTAATTTACGTGTGATGCGGAGCACTTGTTCGTTCCCGAGACGTATGCTTACCCATATAGTTGGGAAAACATTGGGTACCGATGCCTGAACGGATCCACCCAGGGATAACGCCTATGCCGGCCGCGGTCGGGTACATCGGGAGCGCCGAACCACATACAATACGCAAGCGCATGTCGGAGTCCCAGGAAGTGTGCTGCTGCGGAAGAGCTGGCTGATCCACTCGACGCAAATCATATGCACTGCGGGTACCGATGCCCGAACGGCCCAACGCCAGAACGAAGACCGGCCGCGAGCGAGGGGCGAAACGGCGACGGGTACTGATGCCCGAACGGTGGCTTTCTTTAACACACTGAAGATTAATTTACGTGTGATGCGGAGCACTTGTTCGTTCCCGGGACGTACGCTTACCCATATAGTTGGGAAAACATTGGGTACCGATGCCTGAACGGATCCACCCAGGGATAACGCCGATGCCGGCCGCGGTCGGGTACATCGGGAGCGCCGAACCACATACAATACGCAAGCGCATGTCGGAGTCCCAGGTCGTGTGCTGCTGCGGAAGAGCTGGCTGATCCACTCGACGCAAATCATATGCACTGCGGGTACCGATGCCCGAACGGCCCAACGCCAGAACGAAGACCGGCCGCGAGCGAGGGGCGAGACGACGGCGGGTACTGATGCCCGAACGTCAGCTCGCTATTTCAGACGAGGGCGAATTTCGTGTGATGCGGACGGCTAATTTATGTGCTGCGGAGGACTGTTTTATGTGCTGCGGAGTATTAATTTATGTGCTGCGGAGCGAGGGGCGAGACGACGGCGGGTACCGATGCCCGAACGGCAGCTCGCTATTTCAGACGAGGGCGAATTTCGTGCGATGCGGACGGCTAATTCATGTGCTGCGGAGGATTAATTTATGTGCTGCGGAGGACTGTTTTATGTGCTGCGGAGGACTGTTTCATGTGCTGCGGAGCAATGTTTATGTGCTGCGGAGGATTGATTTATGTGCTGCGGACGGCGAATTTATGTGCTGCGGAGGATTAATTTATGTGCTGCGGAGGACTGTTTTATGTGCTGCGGAGGATTAGTTTATGTGCTGCGGAGGACTATTTCATGTGCTGCGGACGACGAATTTATGTGCTGCGGAGTACTGTTTTATGTGCTGCGGAGTAATAATTTATGTGCTGCGGAGCGAGCGGCGAGACGACGGCGGGTACCGATGCCCGAACGGCAGCTCGCTATTTCAGACGAGGGCGAATTTCGTGCGATGCGGACGGCTAATTTATGTGCTGCAGAGGATTAATTAATGTGCTGCGGAGGACTGTCTCATGTGCTGCGGAGCAATGTTTATGTGCTGCGGAGGATTGATTTATGTGCTGCGGACGGCGAATTTATGTGCTGCGGAGTATTAATTTATGTGCTGCGGAGGACTGTTTTATGTGCTGCGGAGGACTGTTTCATGTGCTGCGGAGCAATGTTTATGTGCTGCGGAGGACTAATTTGTGTGATGCGGAGGACGAATTCATGTGCTGCGGAGCAATGGTCTATGTGCTGCGGACGGCGAATTTATGTGCTGCGGAGGACTGTTTCATGTGCTGCGGAGCAATGTTTATGTGCTGCGGAGGACTGTTTCATGTGCTGCGGAGCAATGTTTATGTGCTGCGGAAGACTAATTTATGTGATGCGGACGGCGAACTTATGAGCTGCGGAGGATTAACTTATGTGCAGCGGGGCAATGACTTATCTGCTGCGAATTACTAATATACCTGATGCGGAGGAAAAACTTGTGAGATTGCGCCGAGGTCGAATTTATGTCCTGTTGAATCTGTTTTATGCAGAGGACATGGTTATGTGCCGCGCAAGGACGACGGCGGTTCGGCCGTGACCGAGGGTAAACGGCGGGAGTAGACGTCAACCGCTTAATAAACGGCACGGGGAGGGTCCGGTCCACCACCCCGGTGAGAATAATATGTGCTGCGGAGTGAGGACGGCGGTTCGGCCGATGCCGAGGGTAAACGGCGGGAGTAGACGTCAACCGCTTAATAAACGGAACGGGGAGGGTCCGGTCCACCACCCCGGTGAGACTAATATGTGCTGCGGAGTGAGGACGGCGGTTCGGCCGATGCCGAGGGTAAACGGCGGGAGTAGACGTCACCCGCTTAATAAACGGAACGGGGAGGGTCCGGTCCACCACCCCGGTGAGACTAATATGTGCTGCGGAGTGAGGACGGCGGTTCGGCCGATGCCGAGGGTAAACGGCGGGAGTAGACGTCACCCGCTTAATAAACGGAACGGGGAGGGTCCGGTCCACCACCCCGGTGAGACTAATATGTGCTGCGGAGTGAGGACGGCGGTTCGGCCGATGCCGAGGGTAAACGGCGGGAGTAGACGTCACCCGCTTAATAAACGGAACGGGGAGGGTCCGGTCCACCACCCCGGTGAGACTAATATGTGCTGCGGAGTGAGGACGGCGGTTCGGCCGATGCCGAGGGTAAACGGCGGGAGTAGACGTCACCCGCTTAATAAACGGCACGGGGAGGGTCCGGTCCACCACCCCGGTGAGAATAATATGTGCTGCGGAGTGAGGACGGCGGTTCGGCCGATGCCGAGGGTAAACGGCGGGAGTAGACGTCACCCGCTTAATAAACGGAACGGGGAGGGTCCGGTCCACCACCCCGGTGAGACTAATATGTGCTGCGGAGTGAGGACGGCGGTTCGGCCGATGCCGAGGGTAAACGGCGGGAGTAGACGTCACCCGCTTAATAAACGGAACGGGGAGGGTCCGGTCCACCACCCCGGTGAGACTAATATGTGCTGCGGAGTGAGGACGGCGGTTCGGCCGATGCCGAGGGTAAACGGCGGGAGTAGACGTCACCCGCTTAATAAACGGAACGGGGAGGGTCCGGTCCACCACCCCGGTGAGACTAATATGTGCTGCGGAGTGAGGACGGCGGTTCGGCCGATGCCGAGGGTAAACGGCGGGAGTAGACGTCACCCGCTTAATAAACGGAACGGGGAGGGTCCGGTCCACCACCCCGGTGAGACTAATATGTGCTGCGGAGTGAGGACGGCGGTTCGGCCGATGCCGAGGGTAAACGGCGGGAGTAGACGTCAACCGCTTAATAAACGGAACGGGGAGGGTCCGGTCCACCACCCCGGTGAGACTAATATGTGCTGCGGAGTGAGGACGGCGGTTCGGCCGATGCCGAGGGTAAACGGCGGGAGTAGACGTCACCCGCTTAATAAACGGAACGGGGAGGGTCCGGTCCACCACCCCGGTGAGACTAATATGTGCTGCGGAGTGAGGACGGCGGTT
>JAYKNF010000052.1:10000-35000 GCA_036172665.1 Prosopocoilus inquinatus
CCATGGTACCAGGAGCCTTCTTCGTTTAACTGTGGGAATGGTTTTTTTACAGATTCTGAGTAACCGGCGTTGGAAGTCTTCGACCGCGACCTCGGCATCTTCTTCGGATGGAGTCCAGCAGGTAAGTTCTTTATTGATTAATTGATCAAATTTTACTTTCCAGGTGTCTGATTTCAGGGAAAATCTGATAGTAGGTAGGGACAGAAGTCCTGAGGATTTTACGTGCAACACCCGCCCAAAGGGCTCGATTACACGGCCACCTATGGCGTCGGGATTGAGATACGCCCAATCAACGCGCCCGCATGTCTTGATCAACATGCGGACTCCCAGAATGGATTGGGTTGCAAGCCCCGCACCCCCTCTGGTATAGGCGAGAGACTATCCACTCTCTACTAGCTCTGCAGGCTAGTGCCCGAGCTAAAAACGTAGCTCACCCGCCGAGGTGGGGAAACCACCCCTAGCCCAGCATGCGGGCTGTCAACCACTGCCACTACGAGTCCAACCCAATCGACCGGACGGGAGCAGACCAGCAAGCCAGTCCACCCCCGGGGCTCAACCGGTCCCCATAGTACCAGCTTACGTCACTGGTGGGACGTTTCGGGCCGAAACCCTTCAGATGGGGCCCTTGCAAGCCCCGGCTCTGATCAGCCAACTCGGGTAGGTGGGGTCGTCAAGCCCAAAGGTCCCTTTCTGGTTTCTAACCGGGTCACGTACGAACACCCAGGCCTAGACCTCGGGTCCGCCCGATCCCAGTCTTCCGCCAGTAGGAAACCTCCCTGCCTTCATATACAAGCCTCCCAACGTGCCCGGCATCCGGCTGAACGGCTCCAATGTCAGATTCCTTTCGCCCGTCACTTCACTCGACGCATGCTTGCCTCGCACTCACACTCGCATTCTTCTTCTTTCAAACGCACTACGCGCAAATTCACTCACTCTTTCGAAACTCACCCTATCCAGACACACTTCACTTACATCCACGCTTCCATCCTCATTCGTTCGCACACCCCATCCATCCAAATCACGTATGTCATCGTACATTCGGCATTCACATAACACATGCTTCCAATCCTCTCTCGCACCACACGCACAAAGCTCAGTCGCACTCAACCCCCGTTCATACAAGAAAGCATTCAGACTTCCATGTCCAGTCAGGAGAAAGCAGACATGCATTCCCGGGTCAAACCAAGCATTCCTCCCAGCAAACGTGACATCACGGATGAAGGAGAAGGTTACCCTCCCTTTCTCACTCTCATTCCACCTTTCTTGCCATCTTTCATTCAACCTTTCTCGCAACACCCTCTTGCACTCCACTAGACCCAACACATTTACGTCATTCTCACTCAACAATCCCTCACCAATCACGCCCAACCCCACTCCTCTCTTCACTCTCCACAACAATCCCCTTCTTACAGCCTCCAAATCCCACGGTAAACCCCCGTGGAGCACCTGCATAGCGACCGTTGAAACTGTCCTGCAGACACGCACGCACGCATACAAGGCAACCCGCTGACACCTGTTCATACAATCTCTGCCGTACCCGAAACACATTACGTCACACCAAACACTTGCACCATACATAACACACGCTGTAAACAAACCATCATACACACAGCGAGCTGCTCTCCGGTCCAGGCCCCAATCCTTTCGGAGCACTCGCCTCATGCATCCTACAACATTGGTCAACTTTCTCGTCAGGCATTCCACATGCACCCTAAAATTCATTCTCTCACTCACAGTCACACCCAAGTACTTCACATTCACTACGTACTTCAGCGCTCTCCCATTCACCCTGATTTGTGGAGGTCTATTACCGGACAGCTTCCCTTTCAGCAACATGCACACGGTCTTTTCATCCGAAACACTTACACCCACAGATTCACCCCAAGCTGTAACTGTCCTCATTCGCTCTTCCGCACACCCTTCTATCTCCTTCCTGCTGTTCCCTTCTACCAGGACCAAGAGGTCATCAGCATAGGCCACCACCTTGCATCCATCATCAGTCAATTCGTTCAACAAAACATCCATCATGGCATTCCACACAGCCGGACCGCAAATCGACCCCTGCGGGCACCCTTTTGTTACCTGTCCCCATACTTCCTCATTCACACCCCTTACACACACCACTCTTTCAGAGAAGTAACTCTCCCACAAACTCACTTCCTTGCATCCCACAGCGCGGAGCCTCTCCAGCACGCTCACCCATGAGAGGTTGTCGAAGGCACCCTTGAAGTCCACAAAAACGCCCAAGAGGTACTTCTTATCACATACACTCACACAATCCTTCACCTCTCTCCACGCATCCTCAGTCGACCTGCCCCTCCGAAAACCAAACTGCCTATCAGACATACCGTCGCCCAGCATTTTCTCTAACCGATTCACCATCATTCGTTCCAGGACCTTCCCTAATACCGGTAACAAACTTATCGGCCGGTAAGACCGCGGGTTGGTCCTCACTTTCTCAGGCGACTTCAGCAAGATTACCACCCTGGCTCGTTTCCAAACAGCCGGAAACATACCCTCAACCAAGCAACCATTAAACATGACCCACATATACTCGCCAATCGCTCTCCATACACTCTTCACCATCTCTGGTAGAATCCCGTCCAATCCAGGCGATTTTCCACTCTTCACTCTCCTTACAGCATCGTCCAATTCATTCACATCGAACTCTTCAGTCTCACCCTCATTTACAACAACATCACGTGCAATCGCATCCTGCTCAATTTCCTCTCCAAAAAACTCATTCAACAACCCCCTTACACTCTCACTCCAGGTAACAGTCATTCTTCCCCCAATCATCAACGAGCAAACTCCCTCTCTCTTCTTCCGTCCACGGCAAATCTTATAGACTTCACCCCACGGGTTCTGATTTGCCCTCGTTCTCACAAAGTTCATCCAGTTTTCATCCTTCGCACATTTGATCCTCCTTTTGTACTCCCTTGCAGCAGACAGGTACTCATCCTTTCTCTCGTCCGCATCCATCAAATCGCTCCTTCTAGCACGCTGGTACCTCTTTCTCAACATCCGTACTCTCCTGCGTACCGCATGGAGGTCTCTCGACCACCACCGTACCGGTTTCACTGTCTTCCTTACAGTCATTCTTCCCAACACAGCATCATTCACTCTCCTGATCCACTCCGTCATGCACTCTACCATACCATTGCCACCTTTACTTTTAAATTCGTCAAAAGTGCATTCGTCCGTCGCCATTTGCCTGAGTTCCCTCTCATACATCGCCCAGTCAACATTCTTCGTTTTCCATCTGCTCTCAACGCTCTCCTCATCTTGCAACCTTCTACCCACACTTGAGATGGTTATTGTTATCACGTTGTGATCAGATACACCCAGCTCGTCATGCACTCTCCACTCAGTCTCAAAACTGTCCCACGCCGCGTTCACCAAACTGACATCAATATCGCTCTCACCTCTCGCACCACTAAACGTGTAACAATCACAAGGTTCATTCAACACAGACATTCTACGAGCCATCAGTAGGTTCTCCAACTCCCTTCCACGCTCAACTCTCTCACCATACCTTTCCTCGCCCTTACTGAACCACAAGGGGGAAACTGCATTCGCATCAATGCCAATCAAGAGGGGCTTTCCTCTCGCCATTTCTATCACCCGCTCCATGTACACCACGAAAGGCTCCAGCTCTTTACCATACTGGCAGTACAGGGACACCACGTACATTTCACCAAACACCTCGGATTTCAACCATACACACACACCACATTCAAACGCCAAATCGCTCACGCACATAGCCTCCATACGGTCATCCCTAACAACCACAGTGGCCTTAACCCCTTCAGTCTCGGGAACAAAAACACGCATACATCCAGGCAAACCACACACACGACCTCCCACCACGTAAGGCTCCTGCAGCAAAGCTACGTTGACCTTAAGCTCATCCATCAATACACCCAAATCATGCATACACGCACTTGCTCGTCCACAATTCAACTGAATAAATCGAAGGTCCATCAATCGAACTGGACTCTCCTCCTCCACGAATCGACCACTCTCACATACTCCTTGCACTCCATGCTCATCACGCTATGCCCCGACTCATAGCCCTTCAGATGACAGTTCCTACATTTGACGTCGTTCACACAATCTTTCACCAAGTGGTCATTCGCACCACACCTCTTGCACACCCTTTTAACCTTACACTCCTTCAGCAAATGCCCAAAACCATAACACCCCATGCACCTGACGACATCATCCAGCTCTCTCACTCTAAACGCATTCATTCCCACATACACACGTCCCTCATTCAAAATTTTGGTCGCCGCGCTAGCAGGTACTTCCACCACGATGTTGCCAATGTCATTTCCCTTCTTACTCATCCGCCTCACCAACCTTGTCCTTGCCTTGAAAGTTGCCTCCCCCATTACCTCACTAACATTCCTGCCATACATCTCTCTCACTAGCTCACCCTCCTGCAGCGTGTTTGGCACGTCGTAGATCAGGATCCTGGGTTCCATCTTCCTCGCATCACCCACACTCAGACCAACTTCACCAAACCTAGCACACTCCTTAATTTTCGCTGCTTCACTCTCACTCACCGTTTCAATCGCTATCCCGTTCTCTCTCATCTTTCGCACACCTCTCACACGTACTTTCAAATTGGGTCCCACTTCCTTCAATACCTTCTCCTTGACCTGCTCACTGTTCATCTTGCCATCCTGGCTCCTAACCACTACCACATGGGTCTTGGGAGCGGCCACCCTTACAATTGCTGGCGTCCTACGTGTCGCCTCAGGTTCGCCGGTGGTACCCTTCTTCGCAGCCATGCTATAAGTCATCCTATCATTCATACAACGCTTTCTTTCTGCTTTCTCCAACTCTTCCATTCGCCCAATCAATCTCTCTTCGCGCATCAACAATCTCATCAAACACTCCTCATATTCTGACGCCTTGTTGAGAATAAACTCACTGGCAATCTTACTGATTTTGTTGCATTCCCCACAAACAAATTTCCGCAAACTCTCACCAATACCTTTCATCATAGCCAATTCGTCCATACCACAGTCGTCAGTCTCCATCCTGCTCCGTTTCACGCCACCACTTTCACCACTTGCATTGCTCACCCTTGACAGGCTGTCGTCCCGTACATCCCGCACTTCCGCTTCAGCCGCCCTTGCCGCCGCCGGCGCACGCCCCGGCGGGGGAGATCTCGTTATGCTGTCTCTCCTTCCGAATGCCATCCTCTCCTCGTTATCGATCACCTGCCGGACTTCACCTTTCCTTCCCGTCATGCTTACGTCACGGTTACAGGGTGGTAGCCCCTCACCCCGACACTAACACGACACACACTTCACTCGGGATCCGGGGTGAACCCCTTCTCCCTCGCCCGCTCCGACGGCCCCCAAGCGAAAAGCGAGGTTAGCCGCCAACAGCGATGCGTGAGCTAACAAAAACTGGTGGGATCGGATTCTTCACCGGCTCGACAACAACACTGAGGATAAGAAACGGCCAAACTCGCGGAGAAAAACAGCTGTTTGTACGTTAAATCAGCAAGGCCGCACAATCTCCAACGAGGAAATGACGAAAACTGCAAGATTACAAAGCAATCCTAACAGCTCACAATCAAAACCACGCAGAAAACGACGACCAAAACCGAAAACGCAAAAATTTATGTTTAAACAATCGAAATTGTTTAAACAAACTCACAGTTTGCACAAAACACCGTTACTAATCGCAGCTCACGAAACACGTCCGCTCGCCACGACAGTCACACGCCGAGTGAGTAGGTAGGGACAGTGGGAATCTCGTTAATCCATTCATGCGCGTCACTAATTAGATGACGAGGCATTTGGCTACTATAATATATTGTCTGCAATACACATTCTGGCTGGATCTTCCCTAGCCATAAGAGATAAGTACTTATTAATATATCACAGATATATAATAAATAAAATTCTTAGATAACATTTTTGTTTCTGTATGTCAGTAGCTTTTGCAGTATAATAGAAAATTGGCACACAAACGACGCAGACCACACTTAATTAAAATAATAAATTAATAATAAATAGATAAAGAGAGTCATAGTTACTCCCGCCGTTTACCCGCGCTTGCTTGAATTTCTTCACGTTGACATTCAGAGCACTGGGCAGAAATCACATTGCGTCAACACCCGCTGGGGCCATCGCAATGCTTTGTTTTAATTAGACAGTCGGATTCCCCGAGTCCGTGCCAGTTCTGAGCTGACCGTTGAATGGCGGCCGAAGAGGACACCTAAGGGCGGCGCGAACCGTCCGAAGGGCCTCGCAGCAAGGAAGTTCCGCGGGAGGCCAAGGCACGGGACCGAGCTCGGATCCGTTACGCCGGAGCGAACTTCACCTCGCACAGGCCCGGCACGTTAGCCGGGACCCGCTTCCCGACCAAGCCCGACGCGCCCCGATCCTCAGAGCCAATCCTTATCCCGAAGTTACGGATCCAATTTGCCGACTTCCCTTACCTACATTATTCTATCGACTAGAGGCTCTTAACCTTGGAGACCTGCTGCGGATATGGGTACGAACCGGCGCGATCCTCCACGTGGCCCTCTCCTGGATTTTCAAGGTCCGAGGGGACGATCCGGACACCGCCGCAACTGCGGTGCTCTTCGCGCTCCAAACCATATCTCCCTGCTAGAGGATTCCATGGAACTCGAGCGCTTATGCAGAAAAGAAAACTCTTCCCGGATCTCCCGACGGCGTCTCCAGGTCTCTTTGGGTTACCCCGACGAACTCTCTTGCGAGGGCCCGACGTATTGGCGGTTCCGCTGCCGGGTTCCGGAATAGGAACCGGATTCCCTTTCGCCCCGGAGGGTGTGAAAAACTGCTCTTCCACCGAGATAGAGTGTCTAGAGAGTTACGTACACCTGCATCGACATCGGCTTTCGCCTAGGGCTTAGGATCGACTGACTCGTGTGCAACGGCTGTTCACACGAAACCCTTCTCCACGTCAGTCCTCCAGGGCCTCGCTGGAGTATTTGCTACTACCACCAAGATCTGCACCGACGGCGGCTCCAGACGGGCTCGCGCCCGGTCCTTCTGCGCTCACCGTCGCGACCCTCCTACTCGTCAGGGCTTCATGGAGCGTCGCTGCCGCCACGCGAGGTGACGACGGACGCGCCGCACATGCCGCTGACGGCAGAGTATAAGCACGACGCTTCAGCGCCATCCATTTTCAGGGCTAGTAACTTCGGCAGGTGAGTTGTTACACACTCCTTGGCGGATTCCGACTTCCATGGCCACCGTCCTGCTGTCTTAAGTTACCCAGTCTGCATCGAGCGCTCGACCGAGTCGGACGTGCGATGGCAGAGCCTAAACCCACGACGCGAGCCAGAGCGGCTAGTGTTTGTTCGGGCGCTAATTCTAGTGTTAATTCACCAGCGAGAGTTTCTGCGAATATCAAGGCTGCGACTATGGAGAATAACGAAGACGGGAAAACTGATTATGAAGCGGCTACTCTGCAGAAGGCGAAGAAATTAATGCTTGCGGTGCTCGATTTGGTCCCAGTGAAATCGGAGACGCTGAAAATAGAAGATAGGAAGAAAGTGCGCGATTGCATCACGGAGATGTTTTCCGTCATAGGAGAGCAAAACGGCGTATTGAGGGAGCTACGCAATAAAATTACGGGTGAGTCTGCACCAATTAAGGCGCCTATTTCATATGCGTCAGTTGCGGCGGCCACAAAGACGCCAATCGCGCGAGCGGTTGTCAAGAACGCGAATAATGCGGTCACGGTTAAGGTTGAATCGCGAACTAAGGAAAGCGTGGACGCGATAAAAAGGATTTGCGCGACAAAGTCGACATCGTAACGAAGAAAATTGCTATTAACGCGGTCCGGTCTGCAAAGAACGGAAATGTTTATATTGACTGCGCGACTAAATCAGACGCGGAAAAACTTAAAATTGCGGTGTCGGAAAAGCTTCCGGAAAAGCTGAAAGCCAGCGAAATTAACAAAAATAATCCGAAAGTGACGATTTTCGGAGTCGAAAGTAAAATTGAGGAGAAGGAGCTTCTGGAATGCGTTCTTGCACAGAACGACGAAGTTTCTGCCCATTACGAAAGCGTCGATAGCTTAGCGAAAGAATTTAAAGTGCGGAGATTCTTTAGCAAAAAAGGAAATAACTACACTAAAAACGCGATAGTTGAGGTTAGCGCGCGATTAAGAAATTTAATAATCGGCCAAAGGTTGCGAGTGCAGTGGCGCACATGTTACACGGAGGACTACAGCGGCATTTTTTACTGTTATAAGTGTTACGCGATAGGACATAAATCGAAAGATTGCAAGGCGGAACAGATTTGCGGAACATGCGGAGGGAAGCATGATCGGGCGGAATGCAAATCCGAGACGCTCAAGTGCGTCGTTTGCGAACGCAGGAAGCTGAGCGGCGACGGCATTAAGCACATTGCTTACGGTAAAAATTGCCCCACGCTAAAACAAATTCAGGCCGCGGAAATTAAGAAAATTAATTATTATGGCTAACGCCAATAGCCAAAATTTACCGGGCGGTGGCGAGTTAAAAGTAGTTCAGATTAACATGGGTGGGGGGCGTCGCGCAACTGCACATCTATTGGATAAAATCGCGCGGGAGGATATCAAAGTGGCGCTAATTCAGGAACCGTATGTCGTAAATGGAAACATTTGCGGCATTCCTAAAAGATACAGCGTATTTCCGGCTCAAGCGGACCCCCACAGGGAGAAAGTTAGGGCGGCGGTGGTCATAACCGACCCTCGTTTACGAGGAATTTTACTTGCAGACAAAAGCAATAGCCTTGTAACAACTGTCGAAATACAAGGGAACGGACATAGATTTATTGCGGTCTCGGCTTATCTGCCACCCGAAGAACGTCACGTAGGCGAGTTCGACGAAAACCTGCTGCGCTTAACAACGGCAATAGACGGAATTACTGCCCACCCAGGCAGTAAACTTATTGTGGGAATTGACGGAAACAGCAAAAGCCGACTTTGGGGAAGCGCTATTGAGGACCGTAGGGGCCGCGATTTTGAGCGCGAAATTAACTCGCGGGATCTAATCGTATTAAACGATAACGATCAGCCGACATTTGTCGGTCACAGAGGCAGCAGTTTCATTGATTTCACGCTCGCGAACGAGAACATCTACGGGGAAATCGGCAACTGGGGGCTTTCGGAAGACGAAACGCTGTCCGACCATAAGTATATCGAATTCACGATCAACGGTGACATCGGCGCAAACGAGATTAGGGGATACAGGGTGAACAAGGCTGATTGGGCGAAATTCGAGGAAACATTAGGCGAGGAAATAGCTTTAATGGAACCGCGAATCGAAAATAGCATAAACGCGGGCGAAATAGAAGCATTGGCGCACGAGCTCAACAATGCGATTGTTAAGGCATGCGAGGAATCGATGCCGCGGCGCAAAGTTTATAAAAACTGCGTGCCGTGGTGGACACCGGAACTCACGCAACTTAGACGCGAAACAAACAGACTCCGTAGACGATATCAGAGAACCGCGAGCGCTGAAGAGCGAGAGGAACGCGGGGCGGAATACCGACGAAAGTTCAACGAATATAAAACGGCGATACAAGATACACGCATCAAGAAATGGCGCGAGTTCTGCTCGCGGTCGGCAGGAAGGGACCCTTGGGGGACTGCGTATCGAGTTGTTCGTAGGAAGATGAACGGCCTTAATGCAAGCGCAACGATCAGAAAAGAGGACGGAACATACACACGCGACGCGGAAGAAACGGCACGCGAGTTCATTGAATCGTTTTTCCCCGACGATGATATCGAAACGGACGACGAGACGCACACACGAATTCGCGAGACCGCGCTTAGAGATGTACGTACGGGCGATGATCGAACATTCGTCGGAACCGAAATAAAGGCGGCATTCGAAAGCATGCACCCGCGAAAAGCACCGGGCGGCGACGGGATTACGGCTGACATTGCCCTGCGCGCATATCAGATTTTCCCACGCGTATTTGAGGTACTCTTCAACAAGTGCCTACTCGTAGGCGTATTTCCGCGATGCTGGAAACAGCAACTTGTTAAGATAATTCCCAAACCCGGCAAGACGGACGCGAGCGATAGGAAAAGCTTCAGGCCAATCAGCCTTCTGCCCGTTATCGGCAAGGCTCTGGACGGGTTAGTGATCGGACGCATTGAATATCACGTATATTCTGGCGGACATATGAGTGGCGGACAGTACGGCTTTAGGAGGGGCAGGTCCACGATCGACGCCATAGAACGGGTCGTTAATTTTATTAGGGACGCGAAAAACGACGGGGAGTATTGCACGGCGGTACTATTGGACATATCCGGCGCCTTTGACAATGCTTGGTGGCCAGCCATAATGCGGCAATTACGGCGTAAAAACTGCCCGCGAAATTTGCTTAAGCTCGCGGAATCGTACTTCTCCGAAAGAGAAGCGGTTATACAAGAACCGGGCGTGAGGGTCGCGAAAGAAATCACCCGTGGGTGTCCACAGGGTTCCAAATCCGGACCGGGATATTGGAACATCTTATATGATAGCATCTTCGAAATTGAGCTACCGGAGGCTTGCGAAATAGTCGCGTTCGCGGACGACACAACGCTGTTGGTCAGGGCACGTCAATACAAGGTCCTGAAGGCGCGGACGAACGCAGCGCTGGAGTCGCTACTTGAATGGAGCGAGCGGATTAAGCTAAAGTTCAACGCATCCAAGACTGAGGCGCTTTTCTTCGGCGTGCGGGCGGGTCAACAGCGACCAGCATATAGACTCGGCAACGAATTCGTACATTGCGCGGATTCGGTCAAGTACCTGGGAGTAATCATTGACGAAAAACTTAATTTCAAGGCGCATGTAGACTACGCGACGGGTAAAGCGCGGAAGGTCTCCAACGCAATCGGAGCAGCGGCTAAATTAACTTGGGGACTAGGGGGACGCGCGGCGGCCACAATTTACAGAGGAGCAATTGAACCCTGCATGCTGTATGCGGCACCGATTTGGGCCGAATCCTGCGGGGTAAGGGAAAGCCGCAAGCTACTGAGCGTGCAGCGGCAATCCACTTTACGGGCGGCGAACGCGTATCGAACCACATCGACGGAGGCGGCGGCTGTCATTTCGGCTATTCTGCCGGCCGATTTACGGGCCAAGGAATTGTCGATGCGGAGAAATATAACAAGCAGAGATGACGATCGATTTCGCGAGGCTACGGGACTAGACGGTGTGCCGGGGGATGTAGAGGTAACTGCAATGTTCCACGAGGACGTACACCCGGCCGATCGGGCGCTTATCGATTATCGACGGGACGACGGGGAAACGCGACCGCCAGTGTGCGTGTACACGGATGGTTCCAGATCGGGGAACGGTACGGGAGCGGCTTTCGTGGTGTATACGGGCCGGGAAGAAATACACAGCGCGAAGATAAAACTGGGGCCGAACTGCGACAACTATCAGGCGGAATTATACGCGCTGAATGCCGCTGCGAGATACATTCGGGATATGGGAATCGAGAATGCCGCGATATTTTCGGATAGCATGTCTGTCCTTCAGGCACTGAAAGGTATGCGAAAACCTACGCAGTTGTTGCGGTACACGTGGGACACCCTATGCGAAATTCGTCGGACGTCAAACGTCGACATCTATTGGACACGGGCGCATGTCGGGACGATCGGCAATGAGAGGGCGGACGAATTGGCGAAATCGGCCGCGGAGGACGACGACCTGCTGCCTGAATACAGCAGAATTTCGGCTAATACGGTGAGAGCGAGACTGTCTGGCTGTATGTTTCAGATTTGGCAGGAGCGATGGAACGGCGCGGATACGGGGAGGTGGACCCATCGTTTCCTTCCCTCTGTTAATGATGCGAGGGATCTACGGCTGTCGTATCAGGCTGTCCAATTGGTCACCGGTCACGGCAACTTCAGCTCATATCTACATCGAATCGGCCGCAGAGACGACCCTAGATGTCGCTGCGGCGAGGAGGACACGGCCGGACATGTCTTGTTCCGGTGCACGGAAACAGCGGAATGGAGGGCCCGAGCGGAAACCGGGGCCCTCAAAATCGGATTGCAGTGGCCCCGACACGAGGACGACATCGGCGCGGTCGAAAAGACCCGGGAATGGTGGCTCTATTTCGGGAAGGTGGCGACCCAATTGGATCGTCTCCGGCACGACTGGGACCCCGGACTCG
Organism: Prosopocoilus inquinatus; assembly: GCA_036172665.1. Taxonomy (NCBI): domain Eukaryota; kingdom Metazoa; phylum Arthropoda; class Insecta; order Coleoptera; family Lucanidae; genus Prosopocoilus; species Prosopocoilus inquinatus. The sequence goes on from JAYKNF010000052.1 coordinate 22,156, forward strand.
GATGATGGGCGGGTAAAGGTGCCGTTGGCTGGATAAGACCCTGGCCGAACTGAGTAGGTCGGGAGAATTGACAGCCGCGGACACGAGGGGGGTGAACGAAGTAGCCTTCCTCACCCGTACTGTACCGCCGCGGTCCTAAGGGGACACGGCATGAGGATCAACCGACAACGGAATGGCGAATCTAACGGGAACGAGAGGCGGACCACCAAGCGCTCGAGATTGTAATTAAGGCATGTTAGTTAGTTAGTAGGATAGTTAGCTAGAGAGGCGCAATCGCGAACGGATACGGGAAACGACATAGGGAGGCGAACGGAACGGCTGAAGGGAGAAGAACCGTGCGAAACGAGGCCAAGCGGGAACTGGTTCCAAGACCACAGGCGGTCGAAAGGGGACGATGGCGCGGGGCGGCACGGCGTTCACGCGCCCCTCTCCCGGGCCCGGAGCCGGTTTCCGCGAAGAGCCCGGCCCGCGTACGCGGCTTGCCGACATCACTGGCGGCGTACATGTGCGGGTCACACGCGGTCGTAGAGACCGCGGGCGGAAACCCATAGGGGAGGATGGCGGTCCGCTATAAGTAGGGAGGCAACTCCTTAGGGGAGTGAGAGGTTTGCCGAAGTTGCATATACTCTCACAACGCGGTTTCCCGGGAAACTGCGTCGAGGCGAGTTACCCGACCGTCGGATCGGCGGGAGGTTTGCGTAATCCGGCAGGGCGCCGAGAGGACCGCAGCGATGGGTGTCTGATGGGGGGCGCCCCGCCGTACTGGCACAGTAATGCTAGGTGCGGCCTGGAGCTCCACGCGGACGGACTGTAAGGCGAGCGAGCCGTCACCCGACGTGGAATTTGCATAGAAGCTCGGGTTCCCTGTAACGCCCCCTCGAGTCGCTAGAGGAGAGGGGTACCGACACGAATATTAGAATTAGGTTAGAGTAGTGTATTCATCTATATGTTAATAAGTAGCAACTAAGATTAGCTTGTAATTTAGGTAGGAATTTAGGTAGGATTTAGGCAAGGTAGTTCAACTGACGCGAGATTAGGACGTTCGGCGGATGTAGGATAGGTTAGGGAAACCCGGTGTAGTACCATTGAGTGGGGCACCGGGGATTAGGCATAGATTACTTAGGCTAAGTTATTTATGTATAATTAAATCAATAAAGGTGTCTTAAGTTACCAACGCCTTTCATGGTATCCCATAAGCGTCGATTTGGGCGCTTTAACTCTGCGTTTGGTTCATCCCACAGCGCCAGTTCTGCTTACCAAAAGTGGCCCACTTGGCACTCTGATCCGAAATCTCGCGGCTTCACGTGTTCGAGCAAGCCGGAGATCTCACCCATTTAAAGTTTGAGAATAGGTTGAGGCCGTTTCGACCCCAATGCCTCTAATCATTCGCTTTACCGGATGAGACTCGCGCGCGGCGAGCGCCAGCTATCCTGAGGGAAACTTCGGAGGGAACCAGCTACTAGATGGTTCGATTAGTCTTTCGCCCCTATACCCAGTTCCGACGATCGATTTGCACGTCAGAATCGCTACGGACCTCCATCAGGGTTTCCCCTGACTTCGTCCTGACCAGGCATAGTTCACCATCTTTCGGGTCCCAGCGTGTACGCTCTGGGTGCGCCTCATCTCGCGATGAGAACGAGACGCCCCGGGAGTGCGGGGCCCCCCTTGGGCGGGCCCATCCTCCCTCGGTCCGCGCGAGGCGGACCTTCACTTTCATTTCGCCTTTAGGTTTAGTTGCATCCCAATGACTCGCGCACATGCTAGACTCCTTGGTCCGTGTTTCAAGACGGGTCCTGAAAGTACCCGAAGCTATAGCGTCGCCGACGGGCGCGCCTTGGGTCTGTCCGAGAACACCGCCGCCAGCAGCCGGGCGGGTCCGGGTCCGGCACTCGGTCCGGACGCCGGGTTTGCCGTCCGCGCCGCGCTTGCGGCGGGCCGAACGCGAGCTGATCGCGGCCCAACGCCTCTTTCGTACCGTCTGTCGTGCCGGCCGGGAGGGAGCGGGTCCGAGCGCGACGGGCGCGCGCGGTCTCCACCGCAGTCCTTAGGCCGGCGCCAAACGGGTCGCGACGTCCTACAAGGGGAGAAGTGCACGCGTTCGTGCCGGACGGCGGGCGGACAGCGCGGTCTGGCGCGAGCGCCAACCGTCGCCGATCAACAGCTCGACCGAACGCGACACGCGGTTGAATCTCCCCGTTCGAACTTTCGGGTTTCTCAGGTTTACCCCTGAACGGTTTCACGTACTCTTGAACTCTCTCTTCAAAGTTCTTTTCAACTTTCCCTCACGGTACTTGTTCGCTATCGGTCTCGTGGTCATGTTTAGCCTTAGATGGAGTTTACCACCCACTTAGGGCTGCACTCTCAAGCAACCCGACTCTGAGGAGAGATCCTCCCGCTTCCGGAGGCCGTCCCTACGGGCCTGGCACCCTCTCTGGGTAAGTGGCCCCGTTCAAGAAGGACTTGGACTGGCCCCGCGGGCTCGGGATGGCGGATCCTCCCTAACACCACATTTCCCTGCGGCCGTTGCCGGCCGCGGGATTCGGTGCTGGGCTCTTCCCTGTTCGCTCGCCGCTACTGAGGGAATCCTAGTTAGTTTCTTTTCCTCCGCTTAATAATATGCTTAAATTCAGCGGGTAGTCTCTCCTGCACTGAGGTCGAGAAACTTTCGCTAGCTTTCCAATTTCTCACGGAGCGCTCGGTCTGGTAAACATACACACCTCCTCGATCGCTCGACGTACCTACTGCGGGCCTGCTCCGCCGCCTCAGAGAGGCCGGACGTCGCGGGAGAGATCGTGTACCCGCGGCCGCACTCGTCTGCATCTAAAGGATCCGGAGAAGCCTTATCGACGCGTTACGGCCGAGCTCGCACGGCGCCACCACTACAGGACCACGAAAGCCGACTCTTGTACCCAGGGGGGACGGCGTTAGCGCGTCTCTACACGCCCGGGCATAGGTACTCGACGTGGTTCTCTGCGGGCGGGGTCGGGAGCCCTACCTTCTCCGCGGCGTGCTCCATCACCCCGGGACGAGGATTGCGGGCGCAACTACTCCCCAAGACGCCGCACACCTTCGGGCGGGATCCGAGCAGCCGGTGGCACGGAGCTAAGAGGAGGGACGCTCTAGGACGTCTAATAAGAATCGCACGCTCGAGCGAGCCCACCGCAAGCGGAGCGGCTCGCTCTACGCTCCGTGACGCTAGACAATTATAAGTCCGGCTGGCGTGCCGGTCACGATACGGAGCGCTCAGGTCCGACGTCTCAGACAGGCTCTCACTCCTCTTCGCCTCTGCCGAGATTCGGTGGGCGGTCAGCGGAGCGGCAGTCTATGACACGTCGCCTTCGACCGTCTGCTGCTCGAATGGACCGAGCAACGCCGGCTGGCCGGCTTCTACGTCGCACCGGGCGCCGCGGTCGAGCTGACCGCTGGGCGCCGTGGCGTGTTTTCGGGGAACGCCAGGGCTCGAAAGCGGCGGAGATGGGACGCTCCTACGGAGCGTTCCCGTGCCCCACTAACGGCTTGAACTCCTCGGCGAATTAATCACCCCATTATTAGCCCCGACGTCGTCGCAACGACCGGGCGTTCTAAATTATCGAAACGACCCTCAGCCAGGAGTGGTCCGGGAACAGTATCCGAGGACCGCAATGTGCGTTCGAAATGTCGATGTTCATGTGTCCTGCAGTTCACAGTTTGACGCGCAATTAGCTGCGTTCTTCATCGACCCACGAGCCGAGTGATCCACCGTTCAGGGTAATCTTTTCGTACGACTCGCCGCGCGACCCCGACGAGATCCCTCGCGGGTCCCCGGGCCAAACTTGCGCGGTTCGTCCTAATCGGAGATTTCAAACTTTCACCACCGTCGGTTAGCGGAGCGACTGAACGCCCCGCGCTTTAACCGAGGTAAGGCGGTCTCTTATAGACGCGCGCCGAGACTGAGTACTCACGGTCCCCGCTCAGCGCGCCCTGTGCCAGGCTAGCGAGCCGGCGGCGTCGCGCTCTCGGACGCGACAGCCGCTACATGCGTCGCCCTCGCTCCCTCTACCTCTACCTCCCTCGTAGGAGGAGGGGGGGAGCTCTCCGTAGCACAGGCAAGACGCACAACGGACTGTCGGCGGCGGGCGCCGACTTGCGCAGATCGCGACGTTCCCGCCGTCCCACTGGAGACGCGGTACTGACGGGCGACGAGGCCGGGGGCGCGCTCTGTTCCCGGTTAGGGCGACTTCCGCCGTGGTGGCTTGACCAGAAGCCGACTCTTGTACCCGACGGTCCCTGAGGCCGTCGGGCATAGGTACTCGCTGCGCCTTTCACGGCTGCACCTTTCCCCGGGACGGTAGCCCGCGCGCCGCTCTCGTGCTCTCGCCGGCCCGGCTCGCCGGACGCCGGAACTTGGTACTAGTCGCGCTAGTGCTCGTCGTGCACTCAGCCGCCTGAACTCTGTCCGTTAAAACGCGCACGGAAGCACACGCCGGCGGCCACCTTGGGCGGCCTGGCGGGAAACTCACCCGACTTGGTCGGAGATGTCTCGCACTGCCCCAGCGCCACTCGATCCGCCGCCGGCCTTCCGACTCCCTCTTCTCTCCGAAACTCTCTAAACTACTAAAGCTCGACTACAGCTTTAAAACACACCCTCTCTCGTAACGGCGACACGCACCGAACCCTAGTGCGCTACAGGCGTCCCGTCGATTAGACATTTCGTCAGCGCTCCGGCTGCTGCCTTTCGCGGTCTCTCGCCTTTCAGTTCTGCTTTCTAGCTCCGGCTTCCTTGAGAGCCTTCGCAAATTTTCATAGTCGGACGGGACCGCCAGGTCGCATCAGTGCAGTTTGCACAATTGTAAAAACCATATAGATCGCGCTCGCCGAGTAGCTCGTCCGCCTAGAGACGGAGAAAGAAGAGAGGGTGAATGGCAAAGGGGGCGCGCCGTCGACTGGCGACAGCACGCCTGCTCTACATTGCCCGGACTCGTCGGAAACCCCAGAGTAGTTTGTACTCCGGCGACGATCGCTAGAAGCTGAGCGAACGGATGGTCGCGCTTCGACCGGGAGGCGGGAGGATCTCCTCCCACGCTTGCCCGCATCTTCGCGCGGACATCGTCCGTCGACCAGCCACCCACCCGCTACGGGCACGGCGCGAACGTCCTGATAACCGAGAGTCCTGCTTTTCCCGTCCGAGGTCTACCTCGGACGGGCTTCGTTCTAAAACTTCCTGAGCGAATAATGCTGCGTTCCTCCTGTTCGCAAACGTCGAGAACGACACTATCGTCAGTAGTCACACGTTAATGATCCTTCCGCAGGTTCACCTACGGAAACCTTGTTACGACTTTTACTTCCTCTAAATGATCAAGTTTGGTCATCTTCCCAGCAACATCGGCGACGTCGAAACGCCAGCGCGTACCGGTCCGAAGACCTCACTAAATCATTCAATCGGTAGTAGCGACGGGCGGTGTGTACAAAGGGCAGGGACGTAATCAACGCGAGCTTATGACTCGCGCTTACTGGGAATTCCTCGTTCATGGGGAACAATTGCAAGCCCCAATCCCTAGCACGAAGGAGGTTCAGCGGGTTGCCCGGGCCTCTCGGCCAGGGAAGACACGCTGATTCCTTCAGTGTAGCGCGCGTGCGGCCCAGAACATCTAAGGGCATCACAGACCTGTTATTGCTCAATCTAGTGCGGCTAGAAGCCGCCTGTCCCTCTAAGAAGAATAATTTGTACGCCGACAGTAAAAACCGCGCGCGATCGCGGCGCGAACGCCGGACCGGCGGGCATTTGAGATGTCGGAAATGCGCCTAGTTAACAGGCTAGAGTCTCGTTCGTTATCGGAATTAACCAGACAAATCGCTCCACCAACTAAGAACGGCCATGCACCACCACCCACCGAATCAAGAAAGAGCTCTCAATCTGTCAATCCTTCCGGTGTCCGGGCCTGGTGAGGTTTCCCGTGTTGAGTCAAATTAAGCCGCAGGCTCCACTCCTGGTGGTGCCCTTCCGTCAATTCCTTTAAGTTTCAGCTTTGCAACCATACTTCCCCCGGAACCCAAAAGCTTTGGTTTCCCGGAAGCTGCCCGCCGAGTCATCGGAGGAACGTCGGCGGATCGCTAGCTGGCATCGTTTATGGTTAGAACTAGGGCGGTATCTGATCGCCTTCGAACCTCTAACTTTCGTTCTTGATCAATGAAAGCGTTTTTGGCAAATGCTTTCGCTTCTGTCCGTCTTGCGACGATCCAAGAATTTCACCTCTAACGTCGCAATACGAATGCCCCCATCCGTTCCTATTAATCATTACCTCGGGGTTCCGAAAACCAACAAAATAGAACCGAGGTCCTATTCCATTATTCCATGCACACAATATTCAGGCGAAATTTTAGCCTGCTTTAAGCACTCTAATTTGTTCAAAGTAAACGTGCCGGCCCACCTCGACACTCAGTGAAGAGCACCGCGGTGGGATCTGAAGTTGGGCCGCCCCGCGAGGGACTGGGCCCACCGGCAGGACGTCCCGCGGACACGCCAGTTAAGCACCGCGAGCGATGAACCGGCGGCGCGGGACACAAATTCGACTACGAGCTTTTTAACCGCAACAACTTTAATATACGCTATTGGAGCTGGAATTACCGCGGCTGCTGGCACCAGACTTGCCCTCCAATTGATCCTCGTTAAAGGATTTAGAGTGTACTCATTCCGATTACGGGGCCTCGGATGAGTCCCGTATCGTTATTTTTCGTCACTACCTCCCCGTGCCGGGAGTGGGTAATTTGCGCGCCTGCTGCCTTCCTTGGATGTGGTAGCCGTTTCTCAGGCTCCCTCTCCGGAATCGAACCCTGATTCCCCGTTACCCGTTACAACCATGGTAGGCGCAGAACCTACCATCGACAGTTGATAAGGCAGACATTTGAAAGATGCGTCGCCGGTGCAAGACCGTGCGATCAGCAGTAAGTTATTCAGTGTCACCAGAAAGTACGATGACGGGCGCGAACCCGACACCGATTGGTTTTGATCTAATAAAAGCGCTCCTTCCGTCTCCGGTCGGAGCTCTGTTTGCATGTATTAGCTCTAGAATTACCACAGTTATCCAAGTAAGTGTGGGTACGATCTAAGGAACCATAACTGATTTAATGAGCCTTTCGCGGTTTCACCTTAATTCGGCTCGTACTGAGACATGCATGGCTTAATCTTTGAGACAAGCATATGACTACTGGCAGGATCAACCAGGGAGCTGTGCTTCAAGTAACGCTTCGACCAACGAAACGATACCCCCGCGCTCGCTCTCCAACGGGCGAGAGGGACGCTGACGCGTCTCACCTCTTAGCCCTAAAGCACGCGAGAAGCTCGCGCCGAACGCCGCAAGGGCGGACGGCGACGACGCTCCGTGAACACGCCTGAACGGCGGCGTACGCCCGGGATGCCGTACACGCACCAGAGACGGAGGGGGACGCGGAGGAGAAAACGGACGGACGCCGCACCTCCTCCCTGATCCACGCTTCGACCGAACTCTGCGAGCGCTCAACCGGCTTCGCTCGGCGGCGGCCCGCCGCCGATACAGAGGACTTCGAAACCAGAGGTTTACGATTTCCGTTATAACAGCCTCGAACATTCTCTCGCATCCTTCGTTAGATCGAAAGTCGACCTGAATGCCTTCGAGAAGTTACGCGCCGCACGCGGACCGCGTCACGTCAGAACCGGGCCTTACGAAAACACGTCAGACACCGGCTCGCCCGGGACGCAGTCCTATTCTCGCTCGGAACGAGGCGAGTTGTAGCATATGTAAAGTTCTCCGTCACCTAAGCTGCCGCGGGAAGGCGCACGAATCGCGCGCAACGACGCGATTCACGTCCGACTCTCGACGACCGCCGGTGACGGTAATTTGTTCGTCCGCATTTGAGAACCGAAGCGCGATGCGCCCGAGTGTCCCGCGGAACTTGCCGTGATAGTTTATACAGAGACGGTGCAGGACCGACGCTGTGGCACCGATTAGGGTGCCCGTTCGTCCGCATATGGGAACCGCAGCGCGATGCGCCAGAGTGACCCGCGGAACATGCCGTGATAGTTTATACAGAGACGGTCTAGGACCGACGCTGTGGCACCGATTAGGATGCCCGTTCGTCCGCATATGGGAACCGAAGCGCGATGCGCCAGAGTGACCCGCGGAACATGCCGTGATAGTTTATACAGAGACGGTCTAGGACCGACGCTGTGGCACCGATTAGGATGCCCGTTCGTCCGCATATGGGAACCGAAGCGCGATGCGCCAGAGTGACCCGCGGAACATGCCGTGATAGTTTATACAGAGACGGTATAGGACCGACGCTGTGGCACCGATCAACGTGCACAATTCGTCGGGGAATTCGAAACCAGAAGTTTACGATTTCCGTTATAACAGCCTCGAACATTCTCTCGCATCCTTCGTTAGATCGAAAGTCGACCTGAATGTCTTCGAGAAGTTACGCGCCGCACGCGGACCGCGTCACGTCAGAACCGGGACTTACGAAAACACGTCAGACACCGGCTCGTCCGGGACGCAGTCCTATTCTCGCTCGGAACGAGGTGAGTTGTAGCATATGTAAAGTTCTCCGTCACCTAAGCTGCCGCGGGAAGGCGCACGAATCGCGCGCAACGACGCGATTCACGTCCGACTCTCGACGACCGCCGGTGACGGTAATTTGTTCGTCCGCATTTGAGAACCGAAGCGCGATGCGCCCGAGTGTCCCGCGGAACTTGCCGTGATAGTTTATACAGAGACGGTGCAGGACCGACGCTGTGGCACCGATTAGGGTGCCCGTTCGTCCGCATATGGGAACCGCAGCGCGATGCGCCAGAGTGACCCGCGGAACATGCCGTGATAGTTTATACAGAGACGGTCCAGGACCGACGCTGTGGCACCGATTAGGATGCCCGTTCGTCCGCATATGGGAACCGAAGCGCGATGCGCCAGAGTGACCCGCGGAACATGCCGTGATAGTTTATACAGAGACGGTATAGGACCGACGCTGTGGCACCGATCAACGTGCACAATTCGTCAGGGAATTCGAAACAAGAAGTTTACGATTTCCGTTATAACAGCCTCGAACATTCTCTCGCATTCTTCGTTAGATCGAGAGTCGACCTGAATGCCTTCGAGAAGTTACGCGCCGCACGCGGACCGCGTCACGTCAGAACCGGGACTTACGAAAACACGTCAGACACCGGCTCGTCCGGGACGCAGTCCTATTCTCGCTCGGAACGAGGTGAGTTGTAGCATATGCAAAGTTCTCCGTCACCTAAGCTGTCGCGGGAAGGCGCACTAAACGCGCGCAAGGACGCGATGCACGTCCGACTCTCGACGACCGCCGGTGACGGTAATTTGTTCGTCCGCATTTGAGAACCGAAGCGCTATGCGCCCTAGTGTCCCGCGGAACTTGCCGTGATAGTTTATACAGAGACGGTCTAGGACCTACGCTGTGGCACGAATTCAAGTGCCGATCTTGTCCGCGCAAGAGGACAACTTCCTCGGACATGTTTCGATACAGCCAAAAGGATAATGGGGCATATATTTGTCAGTAACAAAATCGACACTCTAACGATCTCAATTTTCGACGAACACCTTCAAAAGTGAACTGCGATCGCTTCCAGTGCGCCCACAATAAGCCCGGGGCAGGCGACCCTACTCGGCGAACGTACGCAACGAAGACGAGAGTGACTCGCGCGCCGGTCGAATCCGAGGCGGACGCCTCCCCATATAGTAGGGAAAACATAGAGTACCGACGCCTGAACGGGTCCAACCAACGACAACGCATATGCGGACGGCGAGCGGGCACGCTCGCTGCGCCCCGCCACTTACAATGCGCCAGCGCATGTCCGAGCCCGAGGTCGTGTGCTGCGGACCACGTGATGGCTCGACGCACTAAATTCGCACCGCTGGTACCGATGCCAGAACGGCCTAAGGCCAGAACTACGACCGTCCGCGAACTGGGTAATTTCTGAGGCGCGGAATGTCATCACGCGTGCAGCGAAGCGAAGATAACTGCGACCGACGACGACGGCGAGCGACAGGCGAAGCGACGACGGGTACTGATGCCCGAACGGTGGCTTTCTGTACCACACTGAGGATTAATTTACGTGTGATGCGGAGCACTTGTTCGTTCCCGAGACGTATGCTTACCCATATAGTTGGGAAAACATTGGGTACCGATGCCTGAACGGATCCACCCAGGGATAACGCCTATGCCGGCCGCGGTCGGGTACATCGGGAGCGCCGAACCACATACAATACGCAAGCGCATGTCGGAGTCCCAGGAAGTGTGCTGCTGCGGAAGAGCTGGCTGATCCACTCGACGCAAATCATATGCACTGCGGGTACCGATGCCCGAACGGCCCAACGCCAGAACGAAGACCGGCCGCGAGCGAGGGGCGAAACGGCGACGGGTACTGATGCCCGAACGGTGGCTTTCTTTAACACACTGAAGATTAATTTACGTGTGATGCGGAGCACTTGTTCGTTCCCGGGACGTACGCTTACCCATATAGTTGGGAAAACATTGGGTACCGATGCCTGAACGGATCCACCCAGGGATAACGCCGATGCCGGCCGCGGTCGGGTACATCGGGAGCGCCGAACCACATACAATACGCAAGCGCATGTCGGAGTCCCAGGTCGTGTGCTGCTGCGGAAGAGCTGGCTGATCCACTCGACGCAAATCATATGCACTGCGGGTACCGATGCCCGAACGGCCCAACGCCAGAACGAAGACCGGCCGCGAGCGAGGGGCGAGACGACGGCGGGTACTGATGCCCGAACGTCAGCTCGCTATTTCAGACGAGGGCGAATTTCGTGTGATGCGGACGGCTAATTTATGTGCTGCGGAGGACTGTTTTATGTGCTGCGGAGTATTAATTTATGTGCTGCGGAGCGAGGGGCGAGACGACGGCGGGTACCGATGCCCGAACGGCAGCTCGCTATTTCAGACGAGGGCGAATTTCGTGCGATGCGGACGGCTAATTCATGTGCTGCGGAGGATTAATTTATGTGCTGCGGAGGACTGTTTTATGTGCTGCGGAGGACTGTTTCATGTGCTGCGGAGCAATGTTTATGTGCTGCGGAGGATTGATTTATGTGCTGCGGACGGCGAATTTATGTGCTGCGGAGGATTAATTTATGTGCTGCGGAGGACTGTTTTATGTGCTGCGGAGGATTAGTTTATGTGCTGCGGAGGACTATTTCATGTGCTGCGGACGACGAATTTATGTGCTGCGGAGTACTGTTTTATGTGCTGCGGAGTAATAATTTATGTGCTGCGGAGCGAGCGGCGAGACGACGGCGGGTACCGATGCCCGAACGGCAGCTCGCTATTTCAGACGAGGGCGAATTTCGTGCGATGCGGACGGCTAATTTATGTGCTGCAGAGGATTAATTAATGTGCTGCGGAGGACTGTCTCATGTGCTGCGGAGCAATGTTTATGTGCTGCGGAGGATTGATTTATGTGCTGCGGACGGCGAATTTATGTGCTGCGGAGTATTAATTTATGTGCTGCGGAGGACTGTTTTATGTGCTGCGGAGGACTGTTTCATGTGCTGCGGAGCAATGTTTATGTGCTGCGGAGGACTAATTTGTGTGATGCGGAGGACGAATTCATGTGCTGCGGAGCAATGGTCTATGTGCTGCGGACGGCGAATTTATGTGCTGCGGAGGACTGTTTCATGTGCTGCGGAGCAATGTTTATGTGCTGCGGAGGACTGTTTCATGTGCTGCGGAGCAATGTTTATGTGCTGCGGAAGACTAATTTATGTGATGCGGACGGCGAACTTATGAGCTGCGGAGGATTAACTTATGTGCAGCGGGGCAATGACTTATCTGCTGCGAATTACTAATATACCTGATGCGGAGGAAAAACTTGTGAGATTGCGCCGAGGTCGAATTTATGTCCTGTTGAATCTGTTTTATGCAGAGGACATGGTTATGTGCCGCGCAAGGACGACGGCGGTTCGGCCGTGACCGAGGGTAAACGGCGGGAGTAGACGTCACCCGCTTAATAAACGGCACGGGGAGGGTCCGGTCCACCACCCCGGTGAGAATAATATGTGCTGCGGAGTGAGGACGGCGGTTCGGCCGATGCCGAGGGTAAACGGCGGGAGTAGACGTCAACCGCTTAATAAACGGAACGGGGAGGGTCCGGTCCACCACCCCGGTGAGACTAATATGTGCTGCGGAGTGAGGACGGCGGTTCGGCCGATGCCGAGGGTAAACGGCGGGAGTAGACGTCAACCGCTTAATAAACGGAACGGGGAGGGTCCGGTCCACCACCCCGGTGAGACTAATATGTGCTGCGGAGTGAGGACGGCGGTTCGGCCGATGCCGAGGGTAAACGGCGGGAGTAGACGTCACCCGCTTAATAAACGGAACGGGGAGGGTCCGGTCCACCACCCCGGTGAGACTAATATGTGCTGCGGAGTGAGGACGGCGGTTCGGCCGATGCCGAGGGTAAACGGCGGGAGTAGACGTCACCCGCTTAATAAACGGAACGGGGAGGGTCCGGTCCACCACCCCGGTGAGACTAATATGTGCTGCGGAGTGAGGACGGCGGTTCGGCCGATGCCGAGGGTAAACGGCGGGAGTAGACGTCACCCGCTTAATAAACGGCACGGGGAGGGTCCGGTCCACCACCCCGGTGAGAATAATATGTGCTGCGGAGTGAGGACGGCGGTTCGGCCGATGCCGAGGGTAAACGGCGGGAGTAGACGTCACCCGCTTAATAAACGGAACGGGGAGGGTCCGGTCCACCACCCCGGTGAGACTAATATGTGCTGCGGAGTGAGGACGGCGGTTCGGCCGATGCCGAGGGTAAACGGCGGGAGTAGACGTCACCCGCTTAATAAACGGAA
>JAYKNF010000052.1:40000-62500 GCA_036172665.1 Prosopocoilus inquinatus
AGCCAGGTAGGAATTTTACACAGGTTAGGCTTAAGAATTCCACCAGGACCAAAATCATGACCAAGGTATTTGTAGGAGTCAACGGCTTGCACTTGGTTGATGGGGCCCTTATTGATATTGAATAGGGGGTTAGTTTGGATAGCCACCCGTTTCTGGCGAGGCACAGTACAAGCAGAGAGGGCATGACACTTCTTGTTATTGATTTGCATGCCTCTTTTCCTACAGAAGTTTTCGATGGAAGATAAAATGGCCTTCGATTCCGTTATATTGTCGCTGAGAACCACAAGATCATCTGCAAATGCCATTAAGGCGCAGGAATGAGTGTCGGAAATGGCCGCACCTCTATAGGAACTATTAATGATGGATAGTAATTCATCAAAAACCAGGTTGAAGAGGAAAGGGCTTAGAGGATCACCTTGCTTTACCCCTCGGTTGAACTTGATAGAATTGGTGGAGTCAGGACCCATATGAATCGAGGTAGTAGCTAGCGACAAGGAGTTCTTAATATAATCTCTGGTGTCCGAGTCGATGCCGATGGCAAAGAGAGCTCGATTAATAGACGAATGGGAGACTGAGTCAAAGGCCTTTTGAATATCGAGGGAAACTATGTTGTATGGATGACCTTTGAGAGATCGGTCGCGCGTGTAAAAGTCCAGCAGCAAGGCGTTAGCAAGGGTACCATCAGATTTAACGAAACCCCTCTGATGCAAGTTATGAGAAACCTTGTTCCTGAGGCGATTGAGTAGGATGCGATGGTAGGTTTTCATCAGTACTGAACCCAGGGTTATTGGCCTCCAATTCGAGACGTCTTTTCTGTTTCCCTTTTTGAAAATTAAGATGGTCTTGTTTTCATGCCAAGAGGGGGGTGGGCTTTTGAAAAATTGGACAATGTTTAATATTATTTCCAAATGTTTGGCTTTGGAGGCGGTTTTCAGGTCTCTGCCACGAATTCCATCTGGGCCAGGAGCGCCATCTCGCAATGCGTTTAGAACAAGTTGGATTTCATCACTAGAAATAGGATAGTAGAGATTGCAGGGATTATTCTGGCTTCGGATGGGTTCATGATCTTCCAAAGAGGGGGATTCGAAAAGGGCCTTAAAGTGGTTCTCCACTTCGTTAAGCGGAGGCTTCTCATCTTCAGAATCGTTAAGGTCTCGGTTCGTGAAAATTTTCTCCGCGAGAGCCTTTCGGTTTTTACTGTATAGGTCCTGAGCTTTTTTGAAATTGGAAGCTCTTGGGCCGGAGCCACCTTTGGCCGCACCATAGACCCCTTTACCGGAGCAAATAGGAGACCTCCTTGGTTTGGGTTTAGATTGATTCTTATTGGGCCATATACGTTTTATGAAAAGATCAAGATTCTGGAGAGCGATGAAGGTATTTCTTTCGTCACATATTTCGGATAGTAAGAGCTTATCTTCATTGGAAAATTCGCTGCTATTTTCTATTAGATGAATAATATGCTCGCGGACGGAATCGCTGCAAGGGGCTGGGACGGGGGGATGGTTATCCAATACAATTGGTTCTTCTTTTTCGATAGAGATTGTAGTCGCGGTTCTGGTCGTTTGGCCGGAATCAGATGTAAAATTTGTTGGCGCATCTTGTAGGGACGAGGCCGGTGGCTGGATAGGTAACAAGGTACGGCGTTCGTCTAAAATCTCTAATGACCGCTCAAGAAGGGAAAAAATGTAGGATGAGGAAGAATTTACTGCATGATAATTTGAAGGGCCGGGTATCTGTGAGTCGTGAAAACCTGGTGACGAGGAGATTCCCGGGGTCATATTGGTTGATGTTTCCTGGGCATTGATTTGTTTAGAGCAAGAGAGGGGGTCAGGTAGAGCTGTGACCGGGGGTACGTTATCAGACATAGATTGAATACAGATATAACGGTTGTTAGAGGAGTTCAAGCCAACAGTCGGAGTTGTAGAGAGGGGAGCAGAGTTCAAAACCACCGGAGGGGGGGTGGTAGGTTTAGGGGGTATCGAGTTCGGAGAATTAGGGATTCCATCTCTTCCCCCGGCAGGAGATAACGAAGGGAGTTTTACCGGTGTTTTGCATACCGAAGTTGTAGTATCGTTTTCCGACAGTATGGAGGGGGGTGGGGAGAGTGATGTAGTCGTTTGAGGACGAGAGGGTAACACACTCGAAGAGAAGACTGAAGGTGGAGAGTCAGGGGGGCATAAGATAGAGACTGCGGGCGACTCAGGAGTGATGCTCGGCGTGGGGGAAGAAATTAAGGCATCAGAGGAATTATCAGAAAGTAAGACCACTGAGGAATTATTAGATTGCGGCTTATTAGAAAGATAAATGTCACGATAAGCCGTCACTAGGACTTTATACTCGTTTTTGGCCCGGCGCCCTCTAATCTGGTCGATGGTTAGACCTAAGAAAATACTGGCGTCCTTGTTGATCGTTATGCCTTCGTAGGATGCCTCGAACCTGGCCAACTTCTCGAGTTCAGCAGCTTGTTGCGAAATCTTCGAGGTTAAGGCTTCATTCGCAAGAATAGCTGCGGCCGGATGGGCTCGTTTACGGTGGAGGCATAGCCCCGTATTTGTGGTAAATTTCAGCCCACAATCTTCACACCGAAATAAGTTGGGGTCAGGGAGAGTAGAGTTGCGTTTAGCCTCAACGGGGTGCATACGGCGAATATGGTATAGGCAAGCGTTCTCATCCTTTAGTTTAGTATTGCAGATGTTGCAAATATTTTTGGGTCGAGGGGTTGAATTACTGGCAGTACTTGAAGTAGAAGAAGAAGATAGGGGAGGTGTAGAGCTGGAAATTGTCTCAGCTCTAGATTTGCTAGGATTCGCGTTCGCTCCTCCCCTTTTGGAGAGTTTGCCGTCCCCTTTAGGGACAGGTCGACTAGCTCTTGTGGGCTTAGAAGATAGAGGGTCCGACGCGCGGTTGGCCCGTGGGCTCGGCGACGAACACTAACCCAAGGAGGGGAAGGGGAGGGAGAAAAAAAAAAAAAAAAAAAAAAAAAAAAAAAAAAAAAAAGGGGGGGGTGAGGGGGGGGGGTGAGGGGGGGGTGTGAGGGGGGGTGTGAGGGGGGGTGAGGGGGGGTGAGGGGGGGTGAGGGGGGGGGCTAGGTTAGCTAGCGTCCAGATGTTCCGGCGCTAGGGGACTAAGCCCTGTGCCTATGGCAGCCAGTAACACTCTTAAACATAGTGCAGATCACGGGGAATGACGTCAACACCTGGCGGCCCGCGTGCGGTCTCAGCCGGTCAAGGGAACGAAACGCGCCCGGACACGGCAAAGGCGATGCGCGCACCGACAAACAAGTTATACGTCATACAACTGCAATGCGACAAACAAGTTATACGTACGCACTGGGATCGGCCAAGTCAATTTTTTCTTTCGACGGACACAAATAACAACTGTAAAACACTTCACACACAGTAGCTATAAGCACCACCAACATTCATTCGCACAATCAACGGCGTAAATACACCGATGATGCGAAAAGGGCGAAAATTTAACGGAGCTCAGACTGGCACGTCCGCTCTCAACGAAGTCCAACAAGAGAGTCATAGTTACTCCCGCCGTTTACCCGCGCTTGCTTGAATTTCTTCACGTTGACATTCAGAGCACTGGGCAGAAATCACATTGCGTCAACACCCGCTGGGGCCATCGCAATGCTTTGTTTTAATTAGACAGTCGGATTCCCCGAGTCCGTGCCAGTTCTGAGCTGACCGTTGAATGGCGGCCGAAGAGGACACCTAAGGGCGGCGCGAACCGTCCGAAGGGCCTCGCAGCAAGGAAGTTCCGCGGGAGGCCAAGGCACGGGACCGAGCTCGGATCCGTTACGCCGGAGCGAACTTCACCTCGCACAGGCCCGGCACGTTAGCCGGGACCCGCTTCCCGACCAAGCCCGACGCGCCCCGATCCTCAGAGCCAATCCTTATCCCGAAGTTACGGATCCAATTTGCCGACTTCCCTTACCTACATTATTCTATCGACTAGAGGCTCTTAACCTTGGAGACCTGCTGCGGATATGGGTACGAACCGGCGCGATCCTCCACGTGGCCCTCTCCTGGATTTTCAAGGTCCGAGGGGACGATCCGGACACCGCCGCAACTGCGGTGCTCTTCGCGCTCCAAACCATATCTCCCTGCTAGAGGATTCCATGGAACTCGAGCGCTTATGCAGAAAAGAAAACTCTTCCCGGATCTCCCGACGGCGTCTCCAGGTCTCTTTGGGTTACCCCGACGAACTCTCTTGCGAGGGCCCGACGTATTGGCGGTTCCGCTGCCGGGTTCCGGAATAGGAACCGGATTCCCTTTCGCCCCGGAGGGTGTGAAAAACTGCTCTTCCACCGAGATAGAGTGTCTAGAGAGTTACGTACACCTGCATCGACATCGGCTTTCGCCTAGGGCTTAGGATCGACTGACTCGTGTGCAACGGCTGTTCACACGAAACCCTTCTCCACGTCAGTCCTCCAGGGCCTCGCTGGAGTATTTGCTACTACCACCAAGATCTGCACCGACGGCGGCTCCAGACGGGCTCGCGCCCGGTCCTTCTGCGCTCACCGTCGCGACCCTCCTACTCGTCAGGGCTTCATGGAGCGTCGCTGCCGCCACGCGAGGTGACGACGGACGCGCCGCACATGCCGCTGACGGCAGAGTATAAGCACGACGCTTCAGCGCCATCCATTTTCAGGGCTAGTAACTTCGGCAGGTGAGTTGTTACACACTCCTTGGCGGATTCCGACTTCCATGGCCACCGTCCTGCTGTCTTAAGTTATCACTCTGCATCGAGCGCTCGACCGAGTCGGACGTGCGATGACAGAACCCAAGCCGACAACGCGTGCCAGAGCGGCAAGTATAAGCACGGGCGTTAGCAACAAGCTAAATTCACCGACAATTGTGAGTACTAAAGTGACGGCGGTAGATAAAATGTTCGACGCGGAATCGGATTATGAGACGGCGACGCTGGAGAAGGCGAAGAAGATCATGTTGGCGATTCTGGACCTGGTCCCTACGAAATCCGAGACTCTTCGAATCGAGGACCGAAAGAGAGTGCGCGATGGTATCACCGAGATGTTCGCAATCATAGGAGAGCAGAATGGCGTACTCAAAGAACTGCGGAAAACGAAAACGGGTGAGAGAAATTTTATTAGTACCGCGCCTATTTCATACGCGTCAGTAGCGGCAACAACGAAAACGCCAATCGCGCGCGCGGTCATCAAAAATGCCAACAACGCGATTACGGTAAAAGTAGAGTCGCGGAACAAGGAAAGCGTTGACGCTATCAAAAAAGACTTGCGGGAAAATGTTGACGTGGTAACTAAAAAAATCGCAATCAACGCTGTCAGGGCGGCCAAAAATGGAAACGTTTACATTGATTGCGCCACGAAAACTGACGCAGAAAAACTTAAGCTGGCGGTATCGGAAAAGCTTCAGGAGAAACTTAAAGCGAGCGAAGTAAACAAGAACAACCCGAAACTAACCATATTCGGACTTTAGAGTAAGATTGAAGAGAAGGAACTTCTAGAATGCGTTCTCGCGCAGAACGACGAAGTTTCTTCCCAGTTCAAAAACGCGGAAGAGCTCTCTAAAGAATTTAAAGTACGCAGATTTTTTAATAAAAGGGGCAATAGTTACACCAAAAACGCGATTGTCGAAGTCAGCGCGCGACTTAGGAATCTTGTCGTCGGAAAAAGGTTGCGAATTCAGTGGCGTACCTGCTACACAGAGGATTATAGCGGAATCTTTTATTGTTACAAATGTTACGCGATCGGTCACAAATCAAAGGACTGCAAGGAAGAACAGATTTGCGGAACATGCGGAGATAAACACGATCGGGTGCAGTGCAAATCCGAAACGCACAAATGCGTTGTTTGCGAGCGCAGGAAATTAAGCGGTGACAGCATAAAACACACTGCGTACGGTAAAAACTGTCCCACATTAAAACAAATTCAGGCCGCGGAAATCAAGAAAATTAATTACTATGGCTAACGCCGACGGCCGGAGTTCGCCGGGCGATAGCGCGCTAAAAATCGTTCAAATAAACGTGGGAGGGGGGCGCCGCGCAACGGCACATTTGATGGAAAAAATCGTGCGCGAACATATTAAAATCGTACTCGTACAAGAACCGTATGTCGTAAATGGAAACATTTGCGGTATTCCTAGGAGATACAGCGTGTTTCCGGCTCAAACTAACCCGGACAGAGAGAAAGTTAGGGCGGCGGTGGTCATAACTGACCCTCGTTTACGAGGAATTTTACTTGCGGACAAAAGCAGCAACCTTGTAACAACGGTCGAAATACAAGGAAACGGACAAAGATTTATTGCGGTCTCGGCTTATCTTCCACCCGAGGAGCGTCACGTAGGCGAGTTCGACGAAAACCTGCGGCGCCTAACAACTGCAATAGACGGAATTACTGCCCACCCAGGCAGTAAACTCATCCTAGGAATTGACGGCAATAGTAAAAGCCGACTTTGGGGTAGCGTTATCGAGGATCGGAGGGGCCGCGAACTCGAACGCGAAATCAATGCGAGGGATCTGATCGTCCTCAACGACAACGATCAGCCGACATTCGTAGGACACAGAGGCAGTAGTTATATCGATTTTACGCTCGCGAATGAGAACATTTACGGGGAAATCGCAAATTGGGGTCTATCGGAAGACGAAACGCTGTCCGACCACAAGTACATAGAAATCACGATCAGCGGGGACATCGGTGTCGATGAGATCAGGGGATTCAGGGTCAATAAGGCGGATTGGGCTAAATTCGAGGAGACACTCGGCGCGGACGTGGCAGTGATCGAACCGCGAGTCGAGAGCAGCACAAACGCGTACGAAATAGAAACTTTAGCGGAAGAACTTAACACGGCGATCGTCAGAGCGTGCGAGGAGTCTATGCCGCGACGCAAAGTTTATAAAAACTGCGTGCCGTGGTGGACGCCGGAACTGACGCAACTCAGACGCGAAACCAATAGACTTCGCAGACGATATCAGAGAGCCGCGGACGCCTTGGAACGAGAGGAGCGCGGGGCAGAGTACCGACGCAAATTTAACGAATACAAGACGGCGATTCAAGACACGCGTATTAAGAAATGGCGCGAGTTCTGCTCTCGATCAGCGGGCAGGGATCCTTGGGGGACTGCGTACAGGATCGTTCGTGGTAAGAGGAGCGGCCTCAACGCCAGCGCAACGGTAAAAAAGGATGACGGAACGTACACGCGAGACGCGGAGGAAACGGCGCGAGAATTCATGGAATCATTCTTCCCGGACGATGACGTCGAAACAGACGGCGAAAATCACGCGCGCACTCGCGAGATCGCGTCGGGAGAGGTGCACGCGCCTGACGACCGAATGTTTGTTAGAGCGGAGGTAAGGGCGGCGTTCGAAAGCATGCACCCGCGGAAAGCACCGGGATGCGACGGTATCACGGCGGACATAGCACTTAGGGCGTATCAGATTTTTCCCCGCATATTTGAGGCGCTTTACAACAAATGCCTGCTTGTGGGCGTCTTCCCGCGATGCTGGAAACAGCAGCTGGTTAAAATCATACCGAAATCGGGCAAAACTGACGCGAGCGATAAGAAGAGCTTCAGGCCGATCAGCCTTTTGCCTGTGGTCGGTAAAGCGCTGGACGGGCTTTTAATTGGACGCATCGAATATCACGTCTATTCAGCAGGATTGATGAGTGGCGGACAGTACGGGTTTAGGAGAGGCAGGTCGACGATTGACGCTATAGAACGGGTAATTAACTTCATTAGAGGCGCGAGAAATGACGGGGAATACTGCACGGCGGTAATGCTGGACATATCCGGCGCCTTCGACAATGCTTGGTGGCCAGCCATTGGGCAGCAACTCCGACGAAAAAACTGCCCGCGAAATTTAACGAAGCTCGCGGAATCGTACTTCTCCGGAAGAGAAGCGATCATAGAGGAACCGGGCGTTAGGGTCGCGAAAGAAATCACCAGGGGCTGCCCACAGGGCTCCAGATCCGGGCCGGGTTATTGGAACATCGCGTACGATAGTATTTTTGAAGCGGAGCTACCGGAAGGGTGCGAAATAGTCGCGTTCGCGGACGATACAACGCTGTTGGTTAGGGCGCGCCAATACAAAGTGCTGAAAGCCCGCACGAACGCGGCGCTTGGATCGCTGCTTGATTGGAGCGAGAGCAATAAGCTCACGTTCAACGCTTCAAAGACCGAGGCCCTATTCTTCGGCATGCGAGCGGGACAACAGCGACCAGCGTACAAACTCGGCAACGAATTCATACACTGCGCGGATTCGGTTAGGTACCTCGGAGTTGTCATCGACGAGAAACTTAACTTCAAGGCACACGTAGACTACGCGACGGGCAAAGCGCGAAAAGTCTCCAATGCGATCGGAGCTGCGGCTAAGTTCAATTGGGGGCTCGGTGGACGCGCGGCGGCTACTATCTACCGTGGAGCAATCGAACCCTGCATGCTCTACGCGGCACCGGTCTGGGCTGAATCTTGCGGGGTCAAGGAAAATCGGAAGCTGCTGAGTGTACAGCGGCAATCAACCGTACGGGCGGCAAGGGCGTATCGAACCACTTCAACAGAGGCGGCTGCAGTAATCGCGGCGATTCTGCCGGCAGATTTGCGTGCCAAGGAGCTGCGACAGCGACGCAGTATAACTGGCGAGGGTGCGGAACGATTCCGGGAGTTGACGGGCTTGAACGGGGAGCCGGGGGATGTCGAGGAAACTGCAAGGTTTCGGGAAGACGTGCATCCGGCCGATCGGTCTCTTGTCGACTATCGTTTGGACGACGGGGCAACGCGAGCGCCGATAAGCGTGTACACTGACGGATCAAGAACAAACAACGGCACGGGGGCGGCATTCGTAGTTTACGCGGGACGTGAGGAAATACACAGCGCGAGGATTAAGCTAGGGCCGAACTGCGATAATTACCAGGCGGAGCTATACGCATTAAACGCGGCCACGAGGTACATTCGAGACACGGGAATCGAGAGAGCGGATATATACTCGGACAGCATGTCAGCCCTTCAGGCATTGAAAAATATGCGGAAACCGTCGCAACTGTTGCGGGACACGTGGGACACCCTCCGCGAAATTCGGGAAACGGCTAACGTCAACATCGTATGGACGCGGGCGCATATCGGAACGATTGGGAACGAGAGAGCGGACGAACTTGCAAAATCGGCGGCGGAGGACGACGACCTGCTGCCGGAATACAGCAGAATCTCGGTAAATACCGTAAGAGCGAGACTGTCGGGCTGTCTGTTTCAGATCTGGCAGGAGCGATGGGACAACGCGGAAACAGGGAGGTGGACCCACCGTTTCCTTCCTTCTGTTAAGGACGCGAGGGATTTGCGGCTGCCGTATCAGGCTGTCCAGTTGGTCACCGGTCACGGCAACTTTGGATCCTATCTGCATCGCATCGGCCGCAGGGACGACCCCAGATGTCGCTGCGGTGAGGAGGACACGCCCGGACACGTTTTGTTCAGGTGCGCTGAGACAGCGGAATGGAGAGCCCGTTCGGAAACGGGAGCTCTCAGAGTTGGACTGCAATGGCCCCTTAACGAGGACGCCATCGGCGCGGTTGAAAGGACCCGGGAATGGTGGACCTATTTCGGGAAGGCAGCGACGGGACTGGAGCGTCTCCGGCACGACTAGGGACATCAGATCCGGATGGCGGGCGGGTAAAAGTGTCGCCGGCTGGAGAGGGGCTCGGCCGAACCGAGTAGGCCGAGCTGATCGACGGCCGGTTTCACGAGGGGGGTGAAACGAGTAGCTCTCCTCACCCGTACCTTAGCGCGCTGGCGTCGGGGAACTGTGGCCGCGGCGAGAGACCGACACCGAAATGGAGAACCGGCTGGAACCGAGAGGCGGCGCACCAAGCATTCGAGAGCGGGACATCGGCGCATCGTAGATTAGTAAATAGGTTAGTTAGATAGGCGTAACTCGCGAGCGGGTGCGGAGAACGACGGGGGTGGCGAACGAAACGTAAGGAGGGAGAAGAACCGTGCAAAACGAGGCCAAGTGGGAGTCGGCTCCAAGACCACAGGCGGTCGGAAAGGGACGATGGTGTGGGGCGGCACGGCGTCCGCGCACCCCTCTCCCGGGCCCGGAGCCGGCTTTCGCGAAGAGCCCGGCCCGCGTGCGCGGCTTGCCGACATCACTGGCGGTGCACACGTGCGGGCCAAACGCGGTCGCAGAGACCGCGGGCGGAAACCCATAGGGGAGGATGGCGGTCCGCTTACAGTAGGGAGGCAACTCCTGAAGGGGGGTGAGAGGTTTGCCGAAGTCGCATATACTCTCACACGCAGTTTCCCGGGAAACGGCGCCGAGGAGACACATCCCGACCGTCGGATCGGCGGGAGGTTTGCGCAATCCGGCAGGGCGCTGAGATGACCGCAGCGATGGGCGTCCGATGGGGGGCGCCGCGCCGTACTGGCGCAGTAGCCAGGTGCGGCTCGGAGCTTCACGCGGACGGACTGTAAAGGCGAGCGAGCCGTCACCCGAGGTGGAATTTGTATAGAAGCCCGGGTTCCCTGTGACGCCCCCTCGAGTCGCAAGAGGAGAGGGGAACCAACGCGAAAAATAGAGTAGGTTAGAGTCGGCGACATACCGATACGTAGTTAAGTACACTTAGCATGTAGTAACTAGATGTAAGTTAGGTAGGAATTATAGGGGGTTTAGGCTAGGCTTGGAGAATAACAACAGACGCGGAACCAGGAGACAAGGTAAAACAGGTTAGTTAGGTTAGGAAACCCGGTGTAGTACCATTGAGTGGAGCACCGGGGATTAGGCATAGGTCACTTAGATTTAAGTCATTTATGTATACTTATAAGTTAAATAAAGGTGTCTTAAGTTACCAACGCCTTTCATGGTATCCCATAAGCGTCGATTTGGGCGCTTTAACTCTGCGTTTGGTTCATCCCACAGCGCCAGTTCTGCTTACCAAAAGTGGCCCACTTGGCACTCTGATCCGAAATCTCGCGGCTTCACGTGTTCGAGCAAGCCGGAGATCTCACCCATTTAAAGTTTGAGAATAGGTTGAGGCCGTTTCGACCCCAATGCCTCTAATCATTCGCTTTACCGGATGAGACTCGCGCGCGGCGAGCGCCAGCTATCCTGAGGGAAACTTCGGAGGGAACCAGCTACTAGATGGTTCGATTAGTCTTTCGCCCCTATACCCAGTTCCGACGATCGATTTGCACGTCAGAATCGCTACGGACCTCCATCAGGGTTTCCCCTGACTTCGTCCTGACCAGGCATAGTTCACCATCTTTCGGGTCCCAGCGTGTACGCTCTGGGTGCGCCTCATCTCGCGATGAGAACGAGACGCCCCGGGAGTGCGGGGCCCCCCTTGGGCGGGCCCATCCTCCCTCGGTCCGCGCGAGGCGGACCTTCACTTTCATTTCGCCTTTAGGTTTAGTTGCATCCCAATGACTCGCGCACATGCTAGACTCCTTGGTCCGTGTTTCAAGACGGGTCCTGAAAGTACCCGAAGCTATAGCGTCGCCGACGGGCGCGCCTTGGGTCTGTCCGAGAACACCGCCGCCAGCAGCCGGGCGGGTCCGGGTCCGGCACTCGGTCCGGACGCCGGGTTTGCCGTCCGCGCCGCGCTTGCGGCGGGCCGAACGCGAGCTGATCGCGGCCCAACGCCTCTTTCGTACCGTCTGTCGTGCCGGCCGGGAGGGAGCGGGTCCGAGCGCGACGGGCGCGCGCGGTCTCCACCGCAGTCCTTAGGCCGGCGCCAAACGGGTCGCGACGTCCTACAAGGGGAGAAGTGCACGCGTTCGTGCCGGACGGCGGGCGGACAGCGCGGTCTGGCGCGAGCGCCAACCGTCGCCGATCAACAGCTCGACCGAACGCGACACGCGGTTGAATCTCCCCGTTCGAACTTTCGGGTTTCTCAGGTTTACCCCTGAACGGTTTCACGTACTCTTGAACTCTCTCTTCAAAGTTCTTTTCAACTTTCCCTCACGGTACTTGTTCGCTATCGGTCTCGTGGTCATGTTTAGCCTTAGATGGAGTTTACCACCCACTTAGGGCTGCACTCTCAAGCAACCCGACTCTGAGGAGAGATCCTCCCGCTTCCGGAGGCCGTCCCTACGGGCCTGGCACCCTCTCTGGGTAAGTGGCCCCGTTCAAGAAGGACTTGGACTGGCCCCGCGGGCTCGGGATGGCGGATCCTCCCTAACACCACATTTCCCTGCGGCCGTTGCCGGCCGCGGGATTCGGTGTTGGGCTCTTCCCTGTTCGCTCGCCGCTACTGAGGGAATCCTAGTTAGTTTCTTTTCCTCCGCTTAATAATATGCTTAAATTCAGCGGGTAGTCTCTCCTGCACTGAGGTCGAGAAACTTTCGCTAGCTTTCCAATTTCTCACGGAGCGCTCGGTCTGGTAAACATACACACCTCCTCGATCGCTCGACGTACCTACTGCGGGCCTGCTCCGCCGCCTCAGAGAGGCCGGACGTCGCGGGAGAGATCGTGTACCCGCGGCCGCACTCGTCTGCATCTAAAGGATCCGGAGAAGCCTTATCGACGCGTTACGGCCGAGCTCGCACGGCGCCACCACTACAGGACCACGAAAGCCGACTCTTGTACCCAGGGGGGACGGCGTTAGCGCGTCTCTACACGCCCGGGCATAGGTACTCGACGTGGTTCTCTGCGGGCGGGGTCGGGAGCCCTACCTTCTCCGCGGCGTGCTCCATCACCCCGGGACGAGGATTGCGGGCGCAACTACTCCCCAAGACGCCGCACACCTTCGGGCGGGATCCGAGCAGCCGGTGGCACGGAGCTAAGAGGAGGGACGCTCTAGGACGTCTAATAAGAATCGCACGCTCGAGCGAGCCCACCGCAAGCGGAGCGGCTCGCTCTACGCTCCGTGACGCTAGACAATTATAAGTCCGGCTGGCGTGCCGGTCACGATACGGAGCGCTCAGGTCCGACGTCTCAGACAGGCTCTCACTCCTCTTCGCCTCTGCCGAGATTCGGTGGGCGGTCAGCGGAGCGGCAGTCTATGACACGTCGCCTTCGACCGTCTGCTGCTCGAATGGACCGAGCAACGCCGGCTGGCCGGCTTCTACGTCGCACCGGGCGCCGCGGTCGAGCTGACCGCTGGGCGCCGTGGCGTGTTTTCGGGGAACGCCAGGGCTCGAAAGCGGCGGAGATGGGACGCTCCTACGGAGCGTTCCCGTGCCCCACTAACGGCTTGAACTCCTCGGCGAATTAATCACCCCATTATTAGCCCCGACGTCGTCGCAACGACCGGGCGTTCTAAATTATCGAAACGACCCTCAGCCAGGAGTGGTCCGGGAACAGTATCCGAGGACCGCAATGTGCGTTCGAAATGTCGATGTTCATGTGTCCTGCAGTTCACAGTTTGACGCGCAATTAGCTGCGTTCTTCATCGACCCACGAGCCGAGTGATCCACCGTTCAGGGTAATCTTTTCGTACGACTCGCCGCGCGACCCCGACGAGATCCCTCGCGGGTCCCCGGGCCAAACTTGCGCGGTTCGTCCTAATCGGAGATTTCAAACTTTCACCACCGTCGGTTAGCGGAGCGACTGAACGCCCCGCGCTTTAACCGAGGTAAGGCGGTCTCTTATAGACGCGCGCCGAGACTGAGTACTCACGGTCCCCGCTCAGCGCGCCCTGTGCCAGGCTAGCGAGCCGGCGGCGTCGCGCTCTCGGACGCGACAGCCGCTACATGCGTCGCCCTCGCTCCCTCTACCTCTACCTCCCTCGTAGGAGGAGGGGGGGAGCTCTCCGTAGCACAGGCAAGACGCACAACGGACTGTCGGCGGCGGGCGCCGACTTGCGCAGATCGCGACGTTCCCGCCGTCCCACTGGAGACGCGGTACTGACGGGCGACGAGGCCGGGGGCGCGCTCTGTTCCCGGTTAGGGCGACTTCCGCCGTGGTGGCTTGACCAGAAGCCGACTCTTGTACCCGACGGTCCCTGAGGCCGTCGGGCATAGGTACTCGCTGCGCCTTTCACGGCTGCACCTTTCCCCGGGACGGTAGCCCGCGCGCCGCTCTCGTGCTCTCGCCGGCCCGGCTCGCCGGACGCCGGAACTTGGTACTAGTCGCGCTAGTGCTCGTCGTGCACTCAGCCGCCTGAACTCTGTCCGTTAAAACGCGCACGGAAGCACACGCCGGCGGCCACCTTGGGCGGCCTGGCGGGAAACTCACCCGACTTGGTCGGAGATGTCTCGCACTGCCCCAGCGCCACTCGATCCGCCGCCGGCCTTCCGACTCCCTCTTCTCTCCGAAACTCTCTAAACTACTAAAGCTCGACTACAGCTTTAAAACACACCCTCTCTCGTAACGGCGACACGCACCGAACCCTAGTGCGCTACAGGCGTCCCGTCGATTAGACATTTCGTCAGCGCTCCGGCTGCTGCCTTTCGCGGTCTCTCGCCTTTCAGTTCTGCTTTCTAGCTCCGGCTTCCTTGAGAGCCTTCGCAAATTTTCATAGTCGGACGGGACCGCCAGGTCGCATCAGTGCAGTTTGCACAATTGTAAAAACCATATAGATCGCGCTCGCCGAGTAGCTCGTCCGCCTAGAGACGGAGAAAGAAGAGAGGGTGAATGGCAAAGGGGGCGCGCCGTCGACTGGCGACAGCACGCCTGCTCTACATTGCCCGGACTCGTCGGAAACCCCAGAGTAGTTTGTACTCCGGCGACGATCGCTAGAAGCTGAGCGAACGGATGGTCGCGCTTCGACCGGGAGGCGGGAGGATCTCCTCCCACGCTTGCCCGCATCTTCGCGCGGACATCGTCCGTCGACCAGCCACCCACCCGCTACGGGCACGGCGCGAACGTCCTGATAACCGAGAGTCCTGCTTTTCCCGTCCGAGGTCTACCTCGGACGGGCTTCGTTCTAAAACTTCCTGAGCGAATAATGCTGCGTTCCTCCTGTTCGCAAACGTCGAGAACGACACTATCGTCAGTAGTCACACGTTAATGATCCTTCCGCAGGTTCACCTACGGAAACCTTGTTACGACTTTTACTTCCTCTAAATGATCAAGTTTGGTCATCTTCCCAGCAACATCGGCGACGTCGAAACGCCAGCGCGTACCGGTCCGAAGACCTCACTAAATCATTCAATCGGTAGTAGCGACGGGCGGTGTGTACAAAGGGCAGGGACGTAATCAACGCGAGCTTATGACTCGCGCTTACTGGGAATTCCTCGTTCATGGGGAACAATTGCAAGCCCCAATCCCTAGCACGAAGGAGGTTCAGCGGGTTGCCCGGGCCTCTCGGCCAGGGAAGACACGCTGATTCCTTCAGTGTAGCGCGCGTGCGGCCCAGAACATCTAAGGGCATCACAGACCTGTTATTGCTCAATCTAGTGCGGCTAGAAGCCGCCTGTCCCTCTAAGAAGAATAATTTGTACGCCGACAGTAAAAACCGCGCGCGATCGCGGCGCGAACGCCGGACCGGCGGGCATTTGAGATGTCGGAAATGCGCCTAGTTAACAGGCTAGAGTCTCGTTCGTTATCGGAATTAACCAGACAAATCGCTCCACCAACTAAGAACGGCCATGCACCACCACCCACCGAATCAAGAAAGAGCTCTCAATCTGTCAATCCTTCCGGTGTCCGGGCCTGGTGAGGTTTCCCGTGTTGAGTCAAATTAAGCCGCAGGCTCCACTCCTGGTGGTGCCCTTCCGTCAATTCCTTTAAGTTTCAGCTTTGCAACCATACTTCCCCCGGAACCCAAAAGCTTTGGTTTCCCGGAAGCTGCCCGCCGAGTCATCGGAGGAACGTCGGCGGATCGCTAGCTGGCATCGTTTATGGTTAGAACTAGGGCGGTATCTGATCGCCTTCGAACCTCTAACTTTCGTTCTTGATCAATGAAAGCGTTTTTGGCAAATGCTTTCGCTTCTGTCCGTCTTGCGACGATCCAAGAATTTCACCTCTAACGTCGCAATACGAATGCCCCCATCCGTTCCTATTAATCATTACCTCGGGGTTCCGAAAACCAACAAAATAGAACCGAGGTCCTATTCCATTATTCCATGCACACAATATTCAGGCGAAATTTTAGCCTGCTTTAAGCACTCTAATTTGTTCAAAGTAAACGTGCCGGCCCACCTCGACACTCAGTGAAGAGCACCGCGGTGGGATCTGAAGTTGGGCCGCCCCGCGAGGGACTGGGCCCACCGGCAGGACGTCCCGCGGACACGCCAGTTAAGCACCGCGAGCGATGAACCGGCGGCGCGGGACACAAATTCGACTACGAGCTTTTTAACCGCAACAACTTTAATATACGCTATTGGAGCTGGAATTACCGCGGCTGCTGGCACCAGACTTGCCCTCCAATTGATCCTCGTTAAAGGATTTAGAGTGTACTCATTCCGATTACGGGGCCTCGGATGAGTCCCGTATCGTTATTTTTCGTCACTACCTCCCCGTGCCGGGAGTGGGTAATTTGCGCGCCTGCTGCCTTCCTTGGATGTGGTAGCCGTTTCTCAGGCTCCCTCTCCGGAATCGAACCCTGATTCCCCGTTACCCGTTACAACCATGGTAGGCGCAGAACCTACCATCGACAGTTGATAAGGCAGACATTTGAAAGATGCGTCGCCGGTGCAAGACCGTGCGATCAGCAGTAAGTTATTCAGTGTCACCAGAAAGTACGATGACGGGCGCGAACCCGACACCGATTGGTTTTGATCTAATAAAAGCGCTCCTTCCGTCTCCGGTCGGAGCTCTGTTTGCATGTATTAGCTCTAGAATTACCACAGTTATCCAAG
This sequence comes from Prosopocoilus inquinatus, assembly GCA_036172665.1. Classification (NCBI taxonomy): domain Eukaryota; kingdom Metazoa; phylum Arthropoda; class Insecta; order Coleoptera; family Lucanidae; genus Prosopocoilus; species Prosopocoilus inquinatus. The sequence goes on from JAYKNF010000052.1 coordinate 56,716, forward strand.
TAAGTGTGGGTACGATCTAAGGAACCATAACTGATTTAATGAGCCTTTCGCGGTTTCACCTTAATTCGGCTCGTACTGAGACATGCATGGCTTAATCTTTGAGACAAGCATATGACTACTGGCAGGATCAACCAGGGAGCTGTGCTTCAAGTAACGCTTCGACCAACGAAACGATACCCCCGCGCTCGCTCTCCAACGGGCGAGAGGGACGCTGACGCGTCTCACCTCTTAGCCCTAAAGCACGCGAGAAGCTCGCGCCGAACGCCGCAAGGGCGGACGGCGACGACGCTCCGTGAACACGCCTGAACGGCGGCGTACGCCCGGGATGCCGTACACGCACCAGAGACGGAGGGGGACGCGGAGGAGAAAACGGACGGACGCCGCACCTCCTCCCTGATCCACGCTTCGACCGAACTCTGCGAGCGCTCAACCGGCTTCGCTCGGCGGCGGCCCGCCGCCGATACAGAGGACTTCGAAACCAGAGGTTTACGATTTCCGTTATAACAGCCTCGAACATTCTCTCGCATCCTTCGTTAGATCGAAAGTCGACCTGAATGCCTTCGAGAAGTTACGCGCCGCACGCGGACCGCGTCACGTCAGAACCGGGCCTTACGAAAACACGTCAGACACCGGCTCGCCCGGGACGCAGTCCTATTCTCGCTCGGAACGAGGCGAGTTGTAGCATATGTAAAGTTCTCCGTCACCTAAGCTGCCGCGGGAAGGCGCACGAATCGCGCGCAACGACGCGATTCACGTCCGACTCTCGACGACCGCCGGTGACGGTAATTTGTTCGTCCGCATTTGAGAACCGAAGCGCGATGCGCCCGAGTGTCCCGCGGAACTTGCCGTGATAGTTTATACAGAGACGGTGCAGGACCGACGCTGTGGCACCGATTAGGGTGCCCGTTCGTCCGCATATGGGAACCGCAGCGCGATGCGCCAGAGTGACCCGCGGAACATGCCGTGATAGTTTATACAGAGACGGTCTAGGACCGACGCTGTGGCACCGATTAGGATGCCCGTTCGTCCGCATATGGGAACCGAAGCGCGATGCGCCAGAGTGACCCGCGGAACATGCCGTGATAGTTTATACAGAGACGGTCTAGGACCGACGCTGTGGCACCGATTAGGATGCCCGTTCGTCCGCATATGGGAACCGAAGCGCGATGCGCCAGAGTGACCCGCGGAACATGCCGTGATAGTTTATACAGAGACGGTATAGGACCGACGCTGTGGCACCGATCAACGTGCACAATTCGTCGGGGAATTCGAAACCAGAAGTTTACGATTTCCGTTATAACAGCCTCGAACATTCTCTCGCATCCTTCGTTAGATCGAAAGTCGACCTGAATGCCTTCGAGAAGTTACGCGCCGCACGCGGACCGCGTCACGTCAGAACCGGGACTTACGAAAACACGTCAGACACCGGCTCGTCCGGGACGCAGTCCTATTCTCGCTCGGAACGAGGTGAGTTGTAGCATATGTAAAGTTCTCCGTCACCTAAGCTGCCGCGGGAAGGCGCACGAATCGCGCGCAACGACGCGATTCACGTCCGACTCTCGACGACCGCCGGTGACGGTAATTTGTTCGTCCGCATTTGAGAACCGAAGCGCGATGCGCCCGAGTGTCCCGCGGAACTTGCCGTGATAGTTTATACAGAGACGGTGCAGGACCGACGCTGTGGCACCGATTAGGGTGCCCGTTCGTCCGCATATGGGAACCGCAGCGCGATGCGCCAGAGTGACCCGCGGAACATGCCGTGATAGTTTATACAGAGACGGTCCAGGACCGACGCTGTGGCACCGATTAGGATGCCCGTTCGTCCGCATATGGGAACCGAAGCGCGATGCGCCAGAGTGACCCGCGGAACATGCCGTGATAGTTTATACAGAGACGGTATAGGACCGACGCTGTGGCACCGATCAACGTGCACAATTCGTCAGGGAATTCGAAACAAGAAGTTTACGATTTCCGTTATAACAGCCTCGAACATTCTCTCGCATTCTTCGTTAGATCGAGAGTCGACCTGAATGCCTTCGAGAAGTTACGCGCCGCACGCGGACCGCGTCACGTCAGAACCGGGACTTACGAAAACACGTCAGACACCGGCTCGTCCGGGACGCAGTCCTATTCTCGCTCGGAACGAGGTGAGTTGTAGCATATGCAAAGTTCTCCGTCACCTAAGCTGTCGCGGGAAGGCGCACTAAACGCGCGCAAGGACGCGATGCACGTCCGACTCTCGACGACCGCCGGTGACGGTAATTTGTTCGTCCGCATTTGAGAACCGAAGCGCTATGCGCCCTAGTGTCCCGCGGAACTTGCCGTGATAGTTTATACAGAGACGGTCTAGGACCTACGCTGTGGCACGAATTCAAGTGCCGATCTTGTCCGCGCAAGAGGACAACTTCCTCGGACATGTTTCGATACAGCCAAAAGGATAATGGGGCATATATTTGTCAGTAACAAAATCGACACTCTAACGATCTCAATTTTCGACGAACACCTTCAAAAGTGAACTGCGATCGCTTCCAGTGCGCCCACAATAAGCCCGGGGCAGGCGACCCTACTCGGCGAACGTACGCAACGAAGACGAGAGTGACTCGCGCGCCGGTCGAATCCGAGGCGGACGCCTCCCCATATAGTAGGGAAAACATAGAGTACCGACGCCTGAACGGGTCCAACCAACGACAACGCATATGCGGACGGCGAGCGGGCACGCTCGCTGCGCCCCGCCACTTACAATGCGCCAGCGCATGTCCGAGCCCGAGGTCGTGTGCTGCGGACCACGTGATGGCTCGACGCACTAAATTCGCACCGCTGGTACCGATGCCAGAACGGCCTAAGGCCAGAACTACGACCGTCCGCGAACTGGGTAATTTCTGAGGCGCGGAATGTCATCACGCGTGCAGCGAAGCGAAGATAACTGCGACCGACGACGACGGCGAGCGACAGGCGAAGCGACGACGGGTACTGATGCCCGAACGGTGGCTTTCTGTACCACACTGAGGATTAATTTACGTGTGATGCGGAGCACTTGTTCGTTCCCGAGACGTATGCTTACCCATATAGTTGGGAAAACATTGGGTACCGATGCCTGAACGGATCCACCCAGGGATAACGCCTATGCCGGCCGCGGTCGGGTACATCGGGAGCGCCGAACCACATACAATACGCAAGCGCATGTCGGAGTCCCAGGAAGTGTGCTGCTGCGGAAGAGCTGGCTGATCCACTCGACGCAAATCATATGCACTGCGGGTACCGATGCCCGAACGGCCCAACGCCAGAACGAAGACCGGCCGCGAGCGAGGGGCGAAACGGCGACGGGTACTGATGCCCGAACGGTGGCTTTCTTTAACACACTGAAGATTAATTTACGTGTGATGCGGAGCACTTGTTCGTTCCCGGGACGTACGCTTACCCATATAGTTGGGAAAACATTGGGTACCGATGCCTGAACGGATCCACCCAGGGATAACGCCGATGCCGGCCGCGGTCGGGTACATCGGGAGCGCCGAACCACATACAATACGCAAGCGCATGTCGGAGTCCCAGGTCGTGTGCTGCTGCGGAAGAGCTGGCTGATCCACTCGACGCAAATCATATGCACTGCGGGTACCGATGCCCGAACGGCCCAACGCCAGAACGAAGACCGGCCGCGAGCGAGGGGCGAGACGACGGCGGGTACTGATGCCCGAACGTCAGCTCGCTATTTCAGACGAGGGCGAATTTCGTGTGATGCGGACGGCTAATTTATGTGCTGCGGAGGACTGTTTTATGTGCTGCGGAGTATTAATTTATGTGCTGCGGAGCGAGGGGCGAGACGACGGCGGGTACCGATGCCCGAACGGCAGCTCGCTATTTCAGACGAGGGCGAATTTCGTGCGATGCGGACGGCTAATTCATGTGCTGCGGAGGATTAATTTATGTGCTGCGGAGGACTGTTTTATGTGCTGCGGAGGACTGTTTCATGTGCTGCGGAGCAATGTTTATGTGCTGCGGAGGATTGATTTATGTGCTGCGGACGGCGAATTTATGTGCTGCGGAGGATTAATTTATGTGCTGCGGAGGACTGTTTTATGTGCTGCGGAGGATTAGTTTATGTGCTGCGGAGGACTATTTCATGTGCTGCGGACGACGAATTTATGTGCTGCGGAGTACTGTTTTATGTGCTGCGGAGTAATAATTTATGTGCTGCGGAGCGAGCGGCGAGACGACGGCGGGTACCGATGCCCGAACGGCAGCTCGCTATTTCAGACGAGGGCGAATTTCGTGCGATGCGGACGGCTAATTTATGTGCTGCAGAGGATTAATTAATGTGCTGCGGAGGACTGTCTCATGTGCTGCGGAGCAATGTTTATGTGCTGCGGAGGATTGATTTATGTGCTGCGGACGACGAATTTATGTGCTGCGGAGTATTAATTTATGTGCTGCGGAGGACTGTTTTATGTGCTGCGGAGGACTGTTTCATGTGCTGCGGAGCAATGTTTATGTGCTGCGGAGGACTAATTTGTGTGATGCGGAGGACGAATTCATGTGCTGCGGAGCAATGGTCTATGTGCTGCGGACGGCGAATTTATGTGCTGCGGAGGACTGTTTCATGTGCTGCGGAGCAATGTTTATGTGCTGCGGAGGACTGTTTCATGTGCTGCGGAGCAATGTTTATGTGCTGCGGAAGACTAATTTATGTGATGCGGACGGCGAACTTATGAGCTGCGGAGGATTAACTTATGTGCAGCGGGGCAATGACTTATCTGCTGCGAATTACTAATATACCTGATGCGGAGGAAAAACTTGTGAGATTGCGCCGAGGTCGAATTTATGTCCTGTTGAATCTGTTTTATGCAGAGGACATGGTTATGTGCCGCGCAAGGACGACGGCGGTTCGGCCGTGACCGAGGGTAAACGGCGGGAGTAGACGTCACCCGCTTAATAAACGGCACGGGGAGGGTCCGGTCCACCACCCCGGTGAGAATAATATGTGCTGCGGAGTGAGGACGGCGGTTCGGCCGATGCCGAGGGTAAACGGCGGGAGTAGACGTCAACCGCTTAATAAACGGAACGGGGAGGGTCCGGTCCACCACCCCGGTGAGACTAATATGTGCTGCGGAGTGAGGACGGCGGTTCGGCCGATGCCGAGGGTAAACGGCGGGAGTAGACGTCACCCGCTTAATAAACGGAACGGGGAGGGTCCGGTCCACCACCCCGGTGAGACTAATATGTGCTGCGGAGTGAGGACGGCGGTTCGGCCGATGCCGAGGGTAAACGGCGGGAGTAGACGTCACCCGCTTAATAAACGGAACGGGGAGGGTCCGGTCCACCACCCCGGTGAGACTAATATGTGCTGCGGAGTGAGGACGGCGGTTCGGCCGATGCCGAGGGTAAACGGCGGGAGTAGACGTCACCCGCTTAATAAACGGAACGGGGAGGGTCCGGTCCACCACCCCGGTGAGACTAATATGTGCTGCGGAGTGAGGACGGCGGTTCGGCCGATGCCGAGGGTAAACGGCGGGAGTAGACGTCACCCGCTTAATAAACGGCACGGGGAGGGTCCGGTCCACCACCCCGGTGAGAATAATATGTGCTGCGGAGTGAGGACGGCGGTTCGGCCGATGCCGAGGGTAAACGGCGGGAGTAGACGTCACCCGCTTAATAAACGGAACGGGGAGGGTCCGGTCCACCACCCCGGTGAGACTAATATGTGCTGCGGAGTGAGGACGGCGGTTCGGCCGATGCCGAGGGTAAACGGCGGGAGTAGACGTCACCCGCTTAATAAACGGAACGGGGA